>JAQQSZ010002133.1:0-14854 GCA_028646595.1 Phalanger gymnotis | reverse complement strand
GCCATTATGTCTCCTGGAAGTTCAAGAAGCATTTCATACTTTTGGGCTGCAAGCCTCAGGAGTTGGCGTCTCATGGTCGGTGGCTTTGCGCTGCCTCTCGTCACTTCCACAGAGTGCCATCCTGTGTTGGGAAGCCTGGGGATCTCTGCTGGTTTCAGACGCCCAGCTTTCTCCCACTAACATAATATTTTTTAAAAGAGATAAAAACTCATACAGTTGAATAAGAAGTAATTTAAGGATACATAATTATTGTCTCTAAGCTAGTAAGAGTCCTTTATTCACTGACTCATCTGTACCTTACGGATTTTCATAGCTTATGACTATTTTCCCTTAATCACTTGAATATCCATTTAAGGGAAAAATTGATTAGAACATTAAATATCATCACTGCTTGCTTCAAAAGTAGTTCTGATGAACAACAAACATGCACAGTATTACATTCAAGCATTAAAAAATGGCCTGATCTAGGATGACTGTTAATTTTTGTTGTTTTTAAGTCATGTCTGACACTTTGCGACCTTGTTTGGGGTTTTCTTGGCAATGATACTGGAATGGTTTACCAGTTTCTTCTCCAACTCATTTTGCAGATGAGGAAAGTGAGGCAAAAAGGGTTATGTGACTTGCCCAGGGTCACACAGCTAGGAAGTGGCTGAGGCCAGATTTAACTCAGGAAGATGAGTCTTTCTGACTCTAGGTCCAGCATTCTCTCCACTGGGCCACCTATGGTTGTTAATTAGTTTAGGGAAAAACCTGAAGGAAATAGCTAAATTTAGCCCTCTGACAGTATTGATAAAAACTCATTTCTCTTAATGTAATAGAACTTGATATATCGTTTTCATAGACCATAAGAATGCCTTATGCATAATATAGTAATCATTGATTCTATATTGTGACACGATTTTCAACTCATATAACTTTTGCTTAGTCAAATGTTAACTAATACTAGCTAGTACCTCCTATGTGCCAGATACTATGCTAAATACTTTAGAAATGTTATCTCATTTCATCCTTACAACAATCCTGGGAGATAGGTGCTATTATTATCCCCATTTTGCAGTTGAGGAGACTAAGGCAAACAGTAGTTAAGTGATTTGCCTAAGGTGATAAAGAGGTCATACAACTAGTAAATGTCTGAGGCTGGATTTAAACTCAAGTCTTCTTGACTCCAGGCCTACCACTCTATCCACTGCATCCCTAGCTACTGGCAATAAATAACATAGTACTATCTGAGCCAGAAAACTGAAATTGGAGGGCAAAAAACTTTTTCAAAGGAAATTTTTTAAAGGAATGAGGGTGCTAATATGGAGAAAATACTTGTCTTAGGCATCAGGAATATTAAAAAGGAAAATGGTGATTGTAGGGTAAGGCAAAGTATATAATTATATAATTTGTCTTTGGAAGGGACTTTAGTAGTCATCTGTTCCAACCTTCTACCTCACACGTGAGCCCCTTACAGCATGCCTAACGGCCCTTCCTCCAGTCTCTGATTGAACACTTTTAGTGATAAGACCTTCAGAGGAAGACTATTCCATTTTCATATAACTCTAGTATTTGCCTCCTTATAACTTCAAGCCATTAATCCTAGTTCTGACCTCTGTAGGTACAAATAATCTCATCAGAATAGAAGAAGGGACAAGGGCAGTACAGGCAGTGTGGTGTAACAGACAGAATACTAGTCTATCTTGGAGTCAGGAAACCTCAAATACTAACTTTGTGGTGTGTGTGTGTGTGTGTGTGTGTGTGTGTGTGTGTATGTGTGTGTGTGTGTGTGTGTGTAACCTTAAAGTCCTATGTAAACATGAGCTACATGAGCTTATTATTAATGGACAAAAAAATGCAGAAGGCACATCTAACTGGTGCCAGCTCAGGGAGAAATTAAAATGAAGGAGAGCAACTGTTAAATGGATCTTAAAGTCTTCAGGGAGACCGCAAAGTTGTTTAAAAATGCACTGTACACTTAGCCTCAAAATAATTGCATTAAATTACACAAATATATAATTATATCTAAACACTAAGAATATAGAGCAGCATTGAACAGAGCCATATGTTAGTTGATGCTGGCTACACCTTGCACACTAAGGGCCTAATTAGTTTTTGCAGGGCAGTATGCAGGTGTCAGTCAACTCTCAAGTAAATGCTGAACAGTGAAGGTTAATAACAACATTAGGATATTTCAAATTGATAAAGCCTGAAACAAGTTACAGAGAAATATTTGTAGATGAAGGTAAAGAATGAAGCATGACTTGTGGACCATGTAGCATATTCAGTTTATGTTAGTTTCTACAAGATACACATATTGTATCTCTCTTGCTCTTGATCATATAATATTAAAGTTGAACATTACCTTATGAATCATCTAACTTCATTTTACAGATGAAGAAACTGAGTCTCAGAGGTGAATGAATTGCCCAAGGTCATTGACTAGCAAATGACAGAACTGGGCTTCAAAACTAAGTTCTGACCCCGCATCCAGGGCTACCAAAGCCACTATTATCTATCCTAGACATGGATGAGGTTAATATTTAAGGATTGAGTTTTTGACTGCTTTATAGACCTCAAAACAAAGAGTTATTTAACTCCTAATCTAAAATGATTTTATCCCTTCCAATATCTCTTCCTTTAGAATAATTTAACAGGCTGCTAGGAGTGGGGATGGGGAAGCAAGATGAGAAGGGAAATCCATACAAGGTGAGGGAGCACTAGAGAATGCATCAAGGAAGAAGTGGAATTTGATTTGAGCCTTTAAAGATAGGCAGGAATTTATTACGTGAATAGTGGGAGGGAAGGCATTGCAGACACAGAGAACAACCTTTGACCACAGGTAAAGAGGTAGGAGAGCTCAATGCATTTTAAGAGGGAGAGAATAGTTCAGTTTGATTGGAACACAGAGCATGCAGAGTAATATGAGATAAGCTTGGAAAGGTAGGATGGAGACAAATTGTAGAGGGCCTTGAATGCTAAACAAAGGATTTGAAACTTTACTAGTTAAAGAATAATACACACACTTTGAAGAATTTGTTTTTTGCAGAATGTAAGGGAAATTATTCTGGGAGGATTATGAAGGATGGTTTGAAAAGGATAGAGAGAGAGTAGGCGGTAAGATTTCGTAGGAGGGAAGGGAATGGGCATTTCTTAAGCACCACTATGTGCCAGACACTGTGCTAAGCATTTTACAAATATTTCACTTGATCCTCACAACAATCTCATTAAGGTAGGCACTATTAGTAATGGTCCCCATTTTATGGTTGAGAAAACTGAGGCAGGCCGCACAGCTGGTAAGCATCTGAAATTAGATTTGCACTCAGGTCCTCTTGACTCTAGTTCTGGTTCTCTATCCATTGCACCACCCAACTGCTCCAGCAGATTGGGGAGTCTTCTGCATGGAGACAAAAGTTGAAATCATAAAGGTTGAAGGAAATTACCAAAGGGGAAAGTATAGACAGAGGGAAGAGGGTTGATGAAAGACACTTGGGGAACATTCACATAAAGGCCTTGAGAAGATGATGGGGAGTTATTGATGGATTCCTATGATTGTCTTCAAAGCTGAGGGAGGAGAGCATTCAGTAGCAGGATTTATTAAATAATATTAAAATCTACAGAGAGATCAAGAGGATGGATGGGCCATTGGATTAGGTGATTTAAAAGTTATTGGCAGACTTTGAGAGATCGGTGTCAACAGAATGGTTATTTTTCCTGGCTCTGCTCCCTCCACTCCCATTTGTATTAAAAATGCTCTAAACCTTTTGAATGTGAATATAAATGAATTTTAGTAAATATTGATGAGTTTTAGATTTCTGCAACCTAAGCAACAGAAGCATGGCTTCTCAGATTGAATTTCTTTATATACTTTTATTCTGAGACTTCCAAATTATTTATAAATATGTTAATTTAATAAGCTTTTATTATTATTAATTAATACTTTAATAAACACTTAATAGATAAAAAGAACATTTGTACATACAAAGGAGAAAAAAGACAACTGCACTTGTAACTTCTATTACATATAGATTACTTCTTTTTTAAAATTATGTAACAAATTCAACATGCTACTTTCAAAGCTGTCCTATTTGTTTCCTTTCGAACTTCCTTCTAATCTCTTTTGTGCTCTGTCTTTTAAATGATTCAATGACCCTTTTTATTTGTTTTACTTTAGGGGCAACATTATTACAGACCTGCTTTACCCCCAAATCTTACCCCCAATGAAAAAAAACCTTATAACAAATAAATATAGTGAAGAAAAACAAACCCATACTTTGGCCATGTCAAAAAATGCACATATAGTCATGCATCTTAAATCTGTCACCTCTTTCTCATGAGGTAACTAGCATAGCTTGTCACTGATCCTTTGGAATCATATTTGGTCAATGTAGTGATCTAAGTTCTTAACCATTGCAAAGTTGTTTTTCTTTGCCATGTCGTTGTTACTGTATAAATTGTTCTCCTGATTCTGCTCACTTTCCTCGGCAGCAGTCTTTATTGGTTTCTCTGAGCTCATTCCTTTTGTCATTTCTTACAACAAAATAATATTCCATTGCAGTTATTTATCACAATTTGTAGTCAGTAAATGATGCGTTTAATATGTTTTTTCTTTTTTGCATTTTTGGTGAAATTTTTATGTCTTAATATGTGATTAATTTCTGTAAAGGTGCCACACAATTGGGAAAAACTATATATACATATAGAAGAAAGGATATAAGCATTTATTAAGCACCTATTATGTTCAAGGCATTGTGCTAAATGCATTAAAAATATCTCATTTGGTCCTTGTAACAGCCCTGTGAGGTAGGTGATATATGGGTGTATATATATATACATATATATATGTATGCATATTTGCATATATTTAACACATGTACAACACACATGCATTTAACACCTGTACATATGTGTATATACATGTGCATACACACTTCTTTCTGTTCTCATTCAGTAATTGCCAGAGATTATCATATTTCTGAAATTTTATTCAGGTCCTTAACTTCCTTCTTGTCTATCTTTTTGTTAGATTCATCTATATCCGGAAGGGGGTATTTCGAGATCCAATAAAATCCAATAAACATTTATTCAGTACCTGCTATGTGCCAGGCACTGTGCTAAGCACTAGGAATACAGTTAATAAAAAGAAAGATAGTCCCTGACCTGAAAGAGCTTACAATCTAGTTGGGGGAGTCGATACACAAAAGGAAGTAAGAAAGCAGGGAGGTGGGGAAGAGGAACACCAGGGAGTCCCAAATGAGAAGATATCTTGTTCCATGGAATTTAAATGAGACAAAGATGCAGAGTAGAATGAATAAAAAAGTTTGGTTTCTGCCCTCTATAAAGAAAAGCATCAGGGATAGCTAGGTGGTACAGTGAATAGAGCAGTGGCCCTGGCATCAGGAGGACCTGAGTTCAACCCAGCCTCAAACACTTGACACTTACTAGCTGTGTGACCTTGGGCAAATCACTTAACCCCAATTACCTTGCCTTTCTCTCTCCAACAACAACAAGAAAAGCATTGGGAAGAGTTTGATACTCCACCATTCAGCCTCCTAATCAGAGTGCAGAACGAATTCCAAATTATTACAATTTTGCTGTCTTTTCCTCCATATAATTTAATTAATTTTTATTTTAAGTACTTTAAGTATATATACTAGCAATAATATCCTAACTCCCTGATACCATGTCTTTAAGAGACAATGAGACCATCTTCAGGGCTTAATTGGTTCAGGGGACTAAGGGCTCAGGTAGTTAAAAATGGCTATGAGTATATCACCCAAGAGTCTGAAGTTTGGCAGGTGGACCACCATGGGCATCTCAGAGAAAGAAGAGCCACATTCACTTGAATCAACTCTTGGTGTCTTTAGTGTCTATTCCCTTTTGAATACCCTTACCCTGATATGGTTAAGTACATTTCTTTTTGTTAACTGTTTAATGACCTCTGACTGTCTTGTTTTGTTGCACTATTAAACCTAAAATATCAGGTGACTGGTCTGGGGCAGGCCTAGCAGCAAACACTATGCCATTTGGTATATCTATATCTATATTTATATGTGTATATATGCATGTATATATATATGTATATACACACACACACACACACACACACACACAATTTCTCTTTCCTTTTGATCCTCCTTTCATGACTCATCCTCTAACACTGGAGTTTGTTTTGCTTATGACTAATGCCTTACTGAATCTATCTTCACTGTTAATTCCTCTATTTTCCTCTCCTTGTTCCCACCTTTTCCCTATTGATTTTATGTATCTGTATACCAAACTGTGTGTATGTGTTCAATTCTTCCTTGTCCAGTTCAGATAAAAGTGAGTTTCATGTGATATTCAGTCTCCCCACCTATTGCTGTGTTTCTATGGTTTTTCCATGAAGCTTGATTAAATTCCACTCCCTTCTTTTTCCTTTCTTCCTAAGGGTTTTCCTTTTTCCCTTCCTTTTCTTTCTTCTTTTACGATAATCAAAATATAACAAAATCACTCCTAGATCTTATGCTTTATTTAACTCCCTCTATGATCCATGAAGACAGTGAAGGGATACATGTTTCTTCTTCCCCCTCTCCCCTTTGGATGTATCTTTATATTGTCCCTTCTAGTTGCTCAAATATATTCAGGTTTCTCTTGACTTGGATGTTTGCATTTCAAAGTATCTACTCAGCCACCTCAGGAATGCTAAGAAGTTCATGAAAGTCTATTTTTTCCATCAAAGACTAGATAGATAGGTAGATAGAGGGACAGATAGATGTTAGAAAGACAAAGCATTTATTAAGGGCTTACTCTGTGCTAGACATGGTGCTAAGTGCTGGGAATAGAAATACAAGCAAAAATAAAAGTCTCTGCTCTTATGAGCTTAAATTTTTTTTATTAGCTGATTTATTTATTTTTAATTTTCAACATTTACTTCTATAAGTTTTAAATTTTCCCCCTCCCTTCACCCCCTCCAAGACAACCTGCAAACTGGTATAGGCTCTGTATATACATTCCTATTGAACATATTTTCACATTAGTCATGTTGTGTAGAAGAATTATAATGAATGGGAGGAACCATGAGAAGGAAAAAACAAAACAAACAAATAATCTGCTTCACTTTGCATTCAGACTCCATAGTTCTTTCTCTGGATGTGGATGGCATTTTCCATCATGAATGTTTTGGAAAAGTTTTAGGTCCTTGGATTGCTGAGAAGAGCCAAGTCTACCAAAATCAGTCATCACACACTGTGGCTGTTACTGTATGTTCTCCTGGTCCTGATGAGCTTAAATTTTAATGGCTATGAAACAAAACATATAAAATGGAGTTGAAAAGTGGATGTAGAAAGGAAACAAGCATTTATTAAGTCACTACTATGTATTCTAAAATATCTTATTTGATCTTCCCAACAAACCATTTTATAGTTGAGGAAATTGAGGTAGAAAGAGGCTAAATGACTTGTGCTGGAAGATTATTCTTGTTTCTCTCTGATTTCTTGATCATTACTGGTCTAGAACTCTCTCTCTCTCTCTCTCTCTCTCTCTCTCTCTCTCTCTCTCTCTCTCTCTCTCTCTCTTCCTATTCCTCTGTGTCTCTGTCTTTCTGTCTCTGTCTGCCTGTCTCTATCTCTGTCCGCCTGTCTCTATCTCTGTCTGTTTCTATCTTTGTCTCTATCTCTATCTCTCTGTCTCTGTCCCTCTCTCTCTCTCTTTCTGTCACTCTCCACCACCCTACCACCCCCTCTCCTGGCTGAAATATTTGTGAGATACGGGCTCCACTCATTTGACCATTCTGGCCAGAAGTCAACAATTAAATTTTAAAGTTTTCCCATTCAAGGAGTTTTCTATAGAAAACTCTTGAAGTAAATAGAAAATCCATTTTTGACAATTCTCAAAGCTTGCTGAGGAAAAGAGAGATTGGCTTAAAACACCAGGGAGTTTTCCTTTTTACACATAAATATTTATGTGTGTAAAAGGGTGTGTGGTTAATTATAACCAACCAGGGGGAGAGTGACAGATGCTCTGATCCTCTGTCCCCACAGAGAAACAGACCTTGCCTGTTGGAGTGTAGTGGCACATCTTGTGGTCTGTGTACTGAATAGCTGATTTAAATATTGCAGCAGCTGGAGTGAAAGAATATCAGCAAATACTAGAGAAGAAAAGAAGCAAGTGTGGTGAATGCTAAGTAAGAACAAAAAGTTAATTGCTATATTGCTATGTTGGCAAAAGAGTTGGGTAAGTGTGTGTGGTCCTTCCATTTTTATGCCTCACCAAGGAGGAAGAAGAAGAGTGGGGTGGGGTAAGATGGGGATGGAACCTAGAACACTGAGATAGATGAATCACCATGGGAAACAATATTGTATTCTCTTAGACCCTGAACAGATTAACAAGCCACAGTCCTGCTAAGATTGAAATACTCAGATGATTTTATCTCTGTGAGATAGAAAGTATTAAATCAAGCCAGTATACTCCCTAGTTTGTTCATTTATTCATTCATTCATTCAACATTCATTAAGCATATACTATGTGCAATGCACTGGGTTTAGTGCTGGGAAAATTCAGTGATGAATAAGTCATAGCTTCTGTTTTCAATGTTTGGGGTGAGCTGAGTGAGGTAGTGTACTCATTCTTTTCTGAGATATTTAATTCTATTCATTCCACTTCTGAGCAAGTGCAAATCCCTCCAATGTATCTCCTACTTTTCTAGTCTCTTTTCTTTTTTTTCTGACAAAACCAGTTGGGAAATTGGAATCTGAGTTTTAGGCTTAGAGATGGAAAAAACAGTCAATGGTATAGGGTAGGAGTTCGTATTGCAGAGTCATGATCATCTATGAGCAAAAGGCATCAGGTATCAGGTATCAAGCAAACTACTTTTACTTCTGTGTAAGGATCATCAGGGCACCTGGTTATCAACCACCCCTTAGGTCCTCTTCCTTGTGAGGGCTACATCTGGATTCTGTCATCTGTGTTTGTGGGTATGTCCGTGTCCACCAATCAAATCCCTCTGCTCCAGAGCTTTCCTCCTTGGTTAAATCTCCTTCCATCCATTGCAGCTGCATCTCAGTAAATTGCCTTTACTAAGGCCATTTTTAAAGAAAGTGTTTAAGACAGTATAAAAAAGTAACAAGAATGGTAATAGCAATGCATACAAAATGAATTTCAAACCTCTAACCTCCCAAGCAAAAAGAAGATGAAATCCCAGAGATCCAGTTTTTGATGAATCAGAACCAGGAAATTAGCAAAGGCAATGCACTCACTTTAGGTAAGGTTACTCAAATTGTGTTGATGAATGCGGGAATCACAGGATTCCCTAGTGACTATGGTCAATCTCACCTTTTCTGGGTTCCATGTTTGAGATGAGTTTATATACTTCAGTCTATAATCCTGTCCTCAGTACTAGAACAAATTCTGTTGGATTTCTCAAAGGGATATAGCATTACTTGGTTATTAAAGCCCTTAGAAAAGCAAATAACATCAAGTGGTTTAAGTAGACTGGCTGATGCCCAACTGCCATTGCATCCCTATTCTCTTCTCAGCATTCCTTCTTTCAAATCTCTTGCCCCAGTGTCTCTTATTGCCTACAGTAGTGTGCTCCAGATCTTGGTATATTTGTTACCTCTGAATACTAACATACCTGTTATATATGGAAACCTTCCCACATTCTACCCCCTCTAATTCCAAGCCCTTTTCTTATAGCTTTGGAGCTATGGAGGAACAAAGATGAAGTAAGGAAGATATCTTAATAAGGAATTGAAATGATAAAAGATATGTTGAAGAAAAAATTCACATTATGATGAAACAGCATGGGGGAATGGAAAACGGGAATTGGGGGGGTGAGATTCTAGTCCTAACTCTATTACTAATTAGCTGTGTGGAACCTTGATCAAATAACTTCTTATCTCTTGGCCAGTTCCCCACCTGTAAAATGAAGGGGTTAGATTAGATTATCTTTAAGGTTGCTCATAATTTAAAAGCCCTATTACTACAACTCTTTGATAATGCAAGGGGCTATGAGAGAATCTACCAACTTTACTTGTTGGACACCCTTCAGCCTGCCACAAGACTCTTTATTACATTTATTCTCATAATTTCAGGCTAAAAAGTAATTAGGATCATGTTTGGATTTTTTCCATAAGAGGAATGAGGTTTCTTGATAGTTGATGGGTTCCCATCCTTGAAGGTCATCGAACAGAAACTGGAGGGCCAATGGTCAGGTGTATTATAATTCCTTTTGTGTATAAGTTGTATTATTTGGCCATTATTATTATTTCACCACTCTCAAATTCTGTAACTCTATGAGTTCCTCACCAATTAATAAAATTACAACCTTCATCATTTATTTTTCATCTAGGTTGGGGCCCCACAACAGTTTATTAAGTATCATTTAATAAAGTGGAGAAACTTATTTTCCTAGTAGCAATTGCTCATATCTCAATATAACAAAGCCTTTAATCTCCAAGGATTAACTCATTATTAAAGTTACTGAGTATATAATTTATTAATAATGTTATCAGCAATACCACAAAAATATGTACAGTATTTTAGCTCTGAGAAAGATTAGAGTCAGTGTTATCTCTAACCATCACTGTAAGTGTGAATGACTTCTCCTTACTTCTGGAAATGCAATTCTGCCATTAACTTCATTCAAGATACCAATCAAAGTCTCTTCTCCAGAATTCTTTTTAACCTCTTTGCAAGATAAAGGTGCAAACAGTTCCATTAAAAAGGCTTTATCATCTTTGTTCTTTCTATCTTCTCCAATTTCCCTCAAACCATCTCCATCAACCCTCTCTTCTCAGATTCTCCAGAGCCATGATGATAATTTCTTAGAATGATAGTTAAAACCATTACTTTCCAATATTCCTTAGCTCTTAAAGAAAAGTAAGTTTCTATAGCTTCTATAGGAGAATCTTTGGAAACATGCTATAATGATTACATAATTTAAAGAAAACTACCCCCCAAATATTCTAGGTCTATTATTTCTTCCCTGAAATGTATAAAAACTTTTATATTATGGAAAACTTGAGATAAAGCACAAGTGACCTTATGGCAACTTTTAAGATCTAAAATACAAAAGGAATTTCTGAGATTATAAGAAAAAGGCACCTCAGAATCATTATGGAAATTGTAGTGTTTGGGAATGGTCTCCCTATTGCCAGGGAGGCTGAGGCTGGTGGATTGCTTGGGTTTGGTTGTTCTGAACTGCAGCAGAGTTAAAGCCAATTAAGTGTCTTCATGAAGTATAGCACCAACACAGTGAGCACCAGGAATAAGGGGCCACTAGGCTGCTTAAGGAGGAATAACCAGCCTCAGTCAGAAAAACAGAGCAGGTTAAGGCTTCTATGCTGATCAGTGTTTTGACTAGGCCTGTGACTTCCAGCCTGGGCTAGATAGGAGATTCAGTCTCAAAAAAATAAATAAAAGACAGGAAGAAAGAAAAGAAGGAAGGAAAGAAGGAAGGAAGGAGGAAGGAAGGAAGAAAGAAATTGCAGTGATGGATAACAGATATTGGGCTCTATAAAAAGGTTTAGTGCTGCTCAATGTATTAACCCCTTGTGTATCTGAGTAATGACAGATGTTTACATTGATGTCAGCAAGTGGTGCGACTGTTCTACTGAAACAGCAGGGAAGAATGACTTCTATTCCACACTGCTTCATACATTATCAACCAGATGGTTAGCTGTATCAAAGCCAGTAACTCTGATGTCAAAGGCAAAAGAACACAGCTGGATTTTCAGGCTTAAGTGGGATGGGGGAGAGGGAGTGTGTGACTATAAGTTTGGGGGGTAAATTGCCTTTGGACTGGTGAATTGAGCCAACTAGAACTGATGGAGGAGCATTAACTCCCACAGAAACATTTCCCACAGTTGCTTTTCTGACTATGGCTGGTTTTTACCCTGTGTCTTACACCTGCCAGAATGGATAGTGCTGCCAATCAGTTGGTTATTTTGTACCAGAGACTGGACCACATTTTAAACATGACATATCAAAACCCCCACTAATTTCTGTCTACTACTATGCAATTCCCATTATTTCTGTGATTTCCAGAGAAGAGTCAATAACCAATATTGTAGGGATAGGGAATAGAATAATAAGAAGAATACCAAGAAATTTATTGCTAATGAGAATATAAATTTGGGTAGGTGTTAGGTAATTGAAATTCAGTGAATACCTGTGAGTCATACATGCATTATCTATGAGAAGGACTGAAATAGGATTTAGTAGGCCTGAGTTCTTGTCCTGGATTTGTCATTAGCTTGCTATGATACCTTGAGTAAGGTATTTTAGCCCTCTGGCTTTTTATTTCCTCATGTGAAAATGGGGCAGAGCATAGAAGAGATGTAATGATTCCTATGGCTCCTTCCAGCTCTAAAATTCCATAATCTTGAATTGAGGACCAGAGCCTGATTAACCAATGACTTGAAGACAAGAATCGGCTACGTTTAGGGAAATTCATAACTATGTAAAGTACACAAGTTTCTTCTCTCCACAAGAATATCAGCCTTATATAGAAACCAAGATAAAAGAAAATGATTGTTTAGGCAATGAATACGCCTCCCAGGGGAGCAGGCTCAAGATGATGCTCCATTCAATAACTCAATCAATTGACAAATATTTACCAAGTATTTATCATGTGCCAGGCACTGTGCTATGTAATATATTCTATTGGAGAGGCATCATGTACACATAAACATGTATACAAAATATATGTTCCTCTTTAGGGAAGAGATGCAAGGGGATCAGGAAAGATCTTGTGTAGGAGATAGCATTTAAAGTGAGCTTTGAAGGAAAGTAGGGATTCTAAGATAGAGAGGTGAGAAAGGAATGCATTCAGTGTCTAGTAGCTTGAAAATACTTTTTATTTTATTCTAGTCATGTGAGAGAGTTTATACAAAGGTGATTAGATGGGAGACGGGATGTCATACATGAGGAACAGCAAGAAGTTTGGCTAGATTATATAGTACATGAAAGAAGTAATGTATAATAAGTTCCAAATTCTAACTGATCCAGATGCTGGGTTCCTTTTGTTGTCCTTGTTGCTAATGAGTGGAAATGAACTACCTATCTGGACCTCTGTGCAACCAGGAATAAATTGGCTTGGTCTCCTCTCAGCGCACAGACTCTGAAGGTCTTAGGGATCAGTTTGTATTGTATCTCATTTGTTTAGTGCAATATGGAAAGTATAAAAATTATAAACAACAATTCATGTTTGAAATGGCTCAGTCCTCATTCCCATTTTAGGTCTTAAATCCTTCCCAACTTCTCAACCCAAAGGATTATATACTATAATTGTAGATCAGAACACATTTACTGAATGGAATTGAAAGTAAAGGATACAATATTGGGGTGCAAAGCCAAGATGGCGGCTGGAAAGCAGAGACTAGCTTAAGCTCTCCCCCACATCCCTCCAAACACCTATAAAAAAGCTCTGAACAAATTCTAGAGCTGCAGAACCCACAAAATAGGAGAGGGAAGCAGGGCTCCAATCCAGGACAGCCTGAATGGTTGCTGGAAAGGGTCTATTGCATGGAGCTGGGAGTGGAGTGGAGCAGAGCCCAGCGTGGGCTGCACCAGGACCAACCAGACTGGGAGCCAGGTGGAACATGGCCATAGGGCCCTGAATCATTGAGCTGTGGCAGTTACCAGACTTCTCAACCCACAAACACCAAAGACAACAGAACAGGTTAGTGGGAAAAACTTCTGGGACAGAGTGACAGGTGTTCACATTGGGCCACCACCCCAGGGGCAGCAGAGGTGGTGCAGCTGAGGCTGCTTCCAGAGCCTACAGCTCCAGTTGCTTCCAGCCTCAGACCCACCTGGTAGGAAGAAAAAAGTGGCAGATTAGTGCTTTGCCCTGCCTGGATCTGGGCTGCAATCCTGGTTGGTGGTTCTTGGGGGAGAAGGAGCACTGGTGTGGCAGAACTTACTGTGTAGAAGTAGCACTGAAAACAGAAGCACAGCCCCTCAAGCTTGGGACAAAGTATTCTCTACTCTACAAGAATTCATACCCCAACAAAAAGCTCAAGGGTCAAGTAGTTGCCTGGGAACATGAACAGGCAGCAAAAATGTACTCAGATTCAGACTCAGACTTTGGAATCTTTTTTTGGTGACAAAGAAGACCAAAACATACAGCCAGAAGAAGTCAACAAAGTCAAAAAGCCTACATCAAAAGCCTCCAAGAAAAATATGAATTGGTCTCAGGCCATGGAAGGGCTCAAAAAGGAGTTAGAAAAGCAAGTAAGAGAAGTAGAGGAAAAATTGGGAAGAGAAGTGTGAGTGATGCAAGAAAATCATGAAAAACAAGCCAATGACTTGCTAAAGGAGACCCAAAAAAATATTGAAGAAAATAACCTTAAAAATACACTAACTCAAATGGCAAAAGAGCTCCAAACCAATGAGGAGAATGCCTTGAAAGGCAGAATTAGCCAAATGGAAAAGGAGGTGCAAAAGACCACTGAAGAAAATACTACCTTAAATATTAGAGATTGGAGCAAGTGGAAGCTAATGACTTTAATGAGAAATAAAGATATTATAAAACAGAATCAAAGGAATGAAAAAATGGAACACAATGTGAAATATCTCATTGGAAAAACCACTGACCTGGAAAATAGATCCAGGAGAGAGAATTTAAAAGTTATTGGACTACCTGAAAGCCATGATCAAAAAAAGGGCCTAGATATCATCTTTCAAGAAATTATCAAGGAGAACTGCCCTGATATTCTAGAGCCAGAGGGTAAAATAGAAGTTGAAAGAATCCACCAATCACCTCCTGAAAGAGATCCTGAAAAGAAAAGTCCTAGGATTATTATTGCCAAATTCTGGAGCTCCCAGGTCAAGGAGAAAATACTGCAAGCAGCCAGAAAGAAACAATTTGAGTATTGTGGAAACACAATCA
>JAQQSZ010002132.1:0-14854 GCA_028646595.1 Phalanger gymnotis | reverse complement strand
GAGAATTTGGAACTCAAAGTTTTAAAAACAGATGCTCAAAACAAAAAAAAATGTTTTTGCATGCAACTGGAAAATAAGATACACCGGCAATGGGGCGTAGAAATTTATCTTGCCCTACAAGAAAGGAAGGGAAAAGGGGATGGGAGGGGAGTGGGGTGACAGAAGGGAGGGCAGACTGGGGAACAGGGCAACCAGAATATACTCTATCTTGGAGTGGGGGGAGGGTAGAAATGGGGAGAAAATTTGTAATTCAAACTCTTGTGAAAATCAATGCTGAAAACTAAATATATTAAATAATAAAAAAAATAGAAAAAAAAAGGATCCCAGATTCAGAGTTGGAAGGAACCTTAGCAAGCAGTGATGCAGTGATAGAGAAGACCTAAGTTCAAATTGTGTTTACACACTTACTAGCTGTGTGACAGTGGGCAAATTTCTCAGCGTCAGTTTCTTCATCTGTAAAAAGTGGGACAATCAGAGCACTTACCTCACAGGGTTGTTATGAGGATCAAATGAAATAATGTATATAAAGTGATTTGCAAACCTAAAAGCACTATGTAAATCTGTTATAAGTCCAACCCCTCTATTTTACAAAGGAGGAAGCTGAGGACCATTTAGCAGATTTAGGATTTAAACTCAGGTCCTTTGCCCACAGAGCTCCCTGGTCTTTCCATAATACTACAGTGACTCAGAGAGAGCAGATGCTTAATTAGTTTGTTGAATGAGACGGTTCCACATTGCCTCCCCAATGAAAGCTCCTTAGGTCAGGGACCGGGTCTAGTTTCTATGGAACCAAAGTTAGGTGGTAACCTACTGTACTCTGGACTCCAGAGACCACTTCAAAAAAAATGTTTATATTTTGCTTTATGACAGGAGTTCTTAACCTTTTTTCCCATGTATGTTCACAGATCCCCTGAAACATTTTCAGGGACCTGACACCTCAGGCAAAGAACGTCTGTCTTCGAGGTAACAGGGTGTCACTGGGGCTTTTTTAGTATGGGATCGACATGTTCAAACCTGTGCGTTACAAATATCAATGTGGCCGCTTACAAAGGAATATAAACTTAACTTTCCTGAGGTTCTACTGCCTCATCTGTGGCATATATCAGCAGTATTTGTTGCACCTTACCTGATGGGGTTGTTGTGGGGCTAAAATGAGATAAGGAGTATATAACATTTTGTAAACTTTCAGAACACTGTAGAAATAGATGACTGAAAAGACACTGGTAGTGACTCTGTCCTCTCTCAGACCAAGGCTGGCTACATCTCTCCCCCAGGGTTCCAGGGGTAGAGTGAAATGTTCTAGAGGTATCTCTTCTCTGATGTTCTTGGCTTAAGCTCCTACTGGCTGGGTTTCTCCCACTGTTGGCCACCAGTTACTAGTGCTTCGGCTCCATAGAAAAACTCAATGTCAACTAACTTTTATAAAGGGACATATTATTTCAAAGATAAATCAAAAACAAAATTACAAATATTTGCTGCCAACAATTTTGGGGCACCCCTATACCACTCTGGAGAGAGTAGGCTCACTCTAAGCACAGTTTCTACATAGCAATAGTCCCACAAAATTCATGTCCAGATGCATCACAACTGCTAGACAAGACTTTGTTGCAACTACTCTTGGGCTAGGTCCAAAAGGTCATTCCTGAAGGTTACTCCTTGTACCTTTGGGCATCAATGCTAGACTAGTTGTAAAACCCAGATATTGGGATATTGCGATGCTACTCTTCCGACCTTTCAAAACTCACAAAGGCAGAGTCACAAATACCTTCTTCACCTAAAGCAGAAAAGAACAAATGCCAAAGCGGGTGGAGAAACCAGGGTCGTGCGGCCTCACAAGAGAAATGGTTCAGTGCTTCTCCCTGTAGAGCATTGTCTCACTGGACATCACGATCAAAGGCGTCAAAGAGATTCATCGAGATCAAGCGGCTGAACACAGTGGCCAAGGATCGGGTCTCTGATCCCTTTTCATCACCTCTGTATCCCATCAAAGAGATTCTTACTTAACAAGTGGTAACCACACATACTCCACTGTCTTTCTGAGGCGCTGCCATTATGCCCAAGTTTAGCTCTGACACCATAAGAGGTAAGAACACTTTTTTGATTGAATTAAACAGAAGTGAGGGTGTACAAGGCCCGTATACCTCCTTGAACCAATCAAAATCATACCCTCAGCAGTCTGCATACTAAGCAAAAGGAATAAGTTATCACAGAACCAGGGGAGAGATTCTGAGAATCTGGATTTGAATAACTGAAATCAGCACATCTTCGTGGGGACCTTATAGACCTCAGGAGTCATTATATTGGCTTTTAGGCTTATGACAAGTTAATTAGCGTAAGTGTGTTATAGATAGATCCAGAGAAGATTCCAGCTTAACTCTTTTTGTAGTAGGAATGGTCGCTATCATCCTCAATGGCTCTTCCTTTACTCATTCCCTAATCTAAGATAAGCCTCCTGAAGGCAGGGCCGGTTTTTCTTTGTGCTCTCATATCTCCATCCCACTACACAATGCCTTGGTCAGAGTAGGTATTTAAAGAAGGCTTACTGGGTTGTGAATTAGAGGAGAAAGGGCCATTCCAGACCTCTAGTCCAGCACTTCCATTTTATAGATGAGTAAACTGAAGCTGAAAGAAGAGGAACCATTCCACATTCTAATCCTCACAGCTGTCTTACTTGTCACTCTCAGAACCTGCATTCAGATCCTCACCTCTGTGCTCTTGAATAGACTATCCTGCAGGTTTGGAATCCCTTCACTTCTACTTTGGCAAATTCTTAACTTTGTTCTCCGCTCAGCCAAGATGCCCTCTCCTATGGAATACTTGTCTTGATCTTTCTAATGGTTAGAGCTCTTTCCATCCTCAAAATATCAGTTACCCTGCTCCCCACCCCCCACCATGGGATACAATCTCCTTAAGGGCAAGAGGCTGGATTTCACTTTGTCTTTGCATCCACAACACTCAGCCCAGTGCCTCACAAATAGTAGGAATGTGATAATGTTTGTGGAATTGGAGTGGCTTGAATTTGAGAGAAAGCAAGTGACTTTCTCTGGTTGTTGAAGGATCTAGCAGGAGAGCTGTGAATGAAGGCCAGCTCTTCATGCTTCCAGTTCTGTTGCCTTTCTCCTATATCGCAGCTCATCGGTAGGAAAAAACCATGACTCCAAGATTCTGGGGTCCAGAGTTCTAGCCCTATCTCTATCTTTAACAAGCTGTGTGGCCTTCCTTTTTTCTGAGTCTCAACTTCCTCCTCTGTAAAATGAGAGGGCTCATCTAAGGTTTGCTTGCTAAAGCAGCACAGCACACGGAGGGGAAGACAAGAGGCAGCAGTCGCCATGTAAATCAAGTGACCACCACCACTCTGAACACCATCTCCTCTCTGAGCATGATGCAGACAGCCCAGGCCCCTAAACTTTGGAAATAATAATGCTTCCAGGCCGGTGCCCTCAGCCATCATCTTGGGAAGCCACAAATGCCAGTGGAGATGCAGCCCAACCACTGCTCCTACAGATGCTACATATAGCCAGAGACACTGAAGACCCAGAAAAGAAAGCTTGGGTCATTATCAAATGGCTCAACATCAGAAATAAATTTGATTTGAAAGGTGGAAATGACATTAAATAAGAGGCACTGATGTCTGCTTTGCTGCTGCTGTACCCTCAGGACTATGTGACCTTTCCATCTGACTTGTAGCTGAACGTTTTCTATTTGTACCCCCAGGGCTTAGTTGAGCGCTTTGCACATAGTAAGCGCTTAATAAATGCTTTATTCATTTGCTTATTTATTTCCAGCACTGCCATTTTATGATTCTATATTTCTGTGATTCCACCTTTGCATGTGTTTAGTGTAAGCAGAAAAAAGACTGGACAGAATGCAATTTGGTCTCGTTCACAAGGACTTTTCATTAAAGGACCTCCTGGAAACAGGCCATGGCAGGATGCAGGGGCCTTTCGACTCACAATAACAAAGGGAAACAAGTGTCACTGTAAGAGCGCAGAGCCCATTACCCCCTGGCTCACACAGGCAGCATATTAGCTTACCTATTCAGTCTGGCTTCAATTTGAGTGTTGATTTGAATCTGTTTATCAGAGTGGTTTGGGGGATGGTCACTTTCTCATCCATCACTCTTTCCTCTGGGGCGGCAACTATTAATGCTGAAAAATAATTAACATCTATATAGTGCTTTAATAAAGCTCTTTATGCACTTTATCTCATTTAAACCTCACAGCTGCCTGTGAGGTAGGGCCTGTGATTATGCTCTTTTTACACATGAAGAAACTGAGGCTCAGAAACGTTATGAGATTTGTCTAGGGTAGAATAGCAAGCCAGTATATGAGGCAGAATTTTAATCTAGTTCTTCCTGACTCAGAAGTTCATTAAACCAAGCTATCTCTCAATGGCCAAAGATGCCTGTGGGGCGATAGAGGGTGGCCATCTACAGTAATATGGGGCTGACCACAGGGACTCTAGTTTGTAGGGGTTAGTGGCATTATGGGGACACAGAAGCAGCACCCATGGGCAATCCAAGATGGGAGTAGAAGGGTTCAGAGAAAGCATCTACAAAGACCCCTGTTCAAAAGGGTTACGGGGACCTGGTAAGGGTGGGGTGGGAGTGGATGTACAAGTTCCCAGATGCAGAATTTCTAATGAGAGATGGGAAGTGGTCCAAAAATCCACACCTTAAAAGGGGGACAAGAGTGACCTCTTATAAGGAATGTGGAGGAAGCATTCCTTGTTCAGGAACAGTTAGGACTAGATGGCCTCAGTAGTCCTTTCCAACTTAGAGATTCAATGACTGTGAGCTCTGTATTGCCATAATATTTCCCATTTCTATGGTGCTTTAAGGTTTCTAAAGCATTTTTGGCCATAGAAGATAAAACTAGAACCAACGGGGACAAGTTGCAGACATGAACATTTCCACTTGATGTAATCAGCCAATCAATTAATTTATTAAGTGGATGGATGGCTAGAATAAGCATTTATTAAGTACCCACAGTGTGCAAAGGACTGTGCCAAGCCCTGGGACACAAATCCCTTCAGCTGCTAGCTGAGGCCAGATTTGAACTAAAAAAAAGATGAGTCTTCCTGACTCCAGGACCAGAGCCCTATCCACTGTACCACCTAGCAGTCCAGCAGTTGAAGGTATTTGTGTATTGAGAGAAGAGTGTGAGGAGTCAAGTATAATGTCAAGGTTACCAACCTGCGTGACTAGAAAAATAGTAGAACTCTTGATAGTAATAGGAAAGTTTTGTTTAGAAGGAAAAAAGAGTTCTGATGCTGGGTGAAATGAGCAGAACAAGGAGAACCATTAAACAGCAACAATATGTACAAACGAATAATTGAAAGATTTATAAACTCTGATCAACTCAATGACCAAGTACAATTCCAGAGTATTCGTGATGAAACGTACCACCCATCCCCCAATAGAGAGGCAATGGCCTCAGAGTGCCAACTGAGACATATTTTTGGACATGTCCAATGGAGAATTTTTTTTTACTTGACTACACATATTTGTAACAGGGTTTCGTTTTCTCAATGGGAGTGGGGTGGGGTGGGAGGGAGAAAAGGTGGATCTTTGTGAAAATAAAGTGGTAATGAGGATACCATCTGAGTATATATGTAGAAAAAGTACTCAGGAAAGAGCCTTGGTATAGACCCATAGTTAGGGGGTATGATATAGATAATGAACCAGCAAAAGAGACTGAGAAGGAATAGCCCATACAGGTAGGAGGAAGATGGAGAGGGGTGTCATAAAAACCTACATGATGAGAGTAACAACACTGACCACGACAACATTTAAAGGGCAGTCAACCATGTCAGATACTGCAAGGGGGCAAATAAGGCTAGGGATTAAGAAAAGGTCATCAGATTCTGTAGGTAGGAGAGATCGATGGTAATTTTAGAGGGAGCAGTTTCAGGTATATGATGAGATTAAAAGCAAGATTACAAAGGGTTGAGGAGTGGGAGAAGGAGAGATAACAAGCTAGGACCAATTTTTCCTTGGAGTTTGACAGTGAAAAGGAGGAAATAGGATGATAGACTCGGGATGGTACAGTATCATAAAGACATGTATGTAGACAGCAAAGAAGGAACCAGTAGGCAGGAAGGGAAAATTTCCAAACAACAGAAACTGTCCAAAAGTGAAACGGGCTCCCAGCCCACTGGAAGTCTCCAACAGAAGGCTGGATGACTACTCTGAGGGGATGTTATAGAGGAGATTTTTGATCAGATATGGATTGGACAAGCTGATCTCTGAGTTCCCTTCCACCTCTCAGATGATGTCAAGGAAGGAACTCTTGGGTCAGCAAGGTTTTTTTTTATGTACAGCTTGCTTTTCTTTTTAAATACATCCAACATGTCCCTTTCAAAGCTGTCCTGCTTATCTGTGATTCTCTCTGGCCTTCCTTCTGTTCTCACTTGTGCATGTTTTTGTAAAAAAAAAAATGCTTCAATGCCCTTCATTTCTTTCTCTTTTTTTGAAAAGCAAAACAAAACAAAAAACCTTGTAACCAATGAACATAGTTAAATAAAATAAATCTTCCACAATGACCATGTCCAAAACTGTATATTTCATTCTTTTTTTTTTGAGGGGAAGGCAAGGCAATTAGAGTCAAGTGACTTGCCCAAGGTCACACAGCTAGTAAGTGTGTCAATTTGAACTCAGGTCCTCTCCAGGACTCCAGGGCCAGTGCTCTAATCACTGCACCACCTAGCTGCCCCCCTATATATTTCATTCTGTATCTTGAGTTTGTCACCTCTCTTTTAGGAGATGGGTAGCAGGCTTTATCATCATTTCTCTAGTGACATGGCTGGTCAGGAATTTATCAGAGTTCTTAAGACTTTCGAAGGTGTTCCTTCTTATAGTTATTGAATTTATTGTTATTGAATTGTCCTTTTGTGTTTTTTTTCACTTGACTGCACCAATTTGTACAAATTTTCTCAGGTTTCTCTGAAACCAGATCTTTTATAATTTCTTACACCACAATAATATTCCATTACATTAATATACCATAAATTGTTCAGCCATTTCCCAATGGATGGGCACACCCTTAGCTTCCATTTCTTGACTGCTACAAAAAGCGATGCTATAAATATTTTGCACCTCTGAGTCTTTCCCCTCTTTATTTGATGTGTCTGGAGGATATGCTTAGTAGTGATATCACCGGGTCAAAGGGTTTGGTAACTATTTGGCCATAGTTCCAAACCGCTTTCATTCAGAATGGCTAGAGGGATAATGGTCCAACAACACAGCTTTACCAACAGTGCAACAAAGTGTCTATTTGCCCACAGTCCTTCTAGCAACTGTCATTTCCCTTTTTGATCATCTTTGCCAATCTGATAGGTATGAAGTAGAACGTGAGAGTTGTTTTAATTTGTATTTCTTGAATTACTAAGGATTTGGAGCATTTTACGGCTATTGATAGCTTGGACTTCTTACTTGGAAAACTGTCTTTTCAGATCCTTTGACCACTCATTTACCGGTGAATGGCTCTTAGGCTTATAAATGGGAATCAGTTTCTTATATATGCAAGCCAATGACTTAACTAATAAGTGTATTGTACTGTTCTCTAAGACCCCTGACCATCAGTAAAAGGGACATAGTGTATCTTTTTAACATAACTTCACATGAAGACCTAAGCAAAGATTGTATTTGAACTTTGGAATTTCTTCATTTAAGGATCTATGATTTCCTGAGGATTGTTACTCACTCCCTTGACTGATACAGATCTCAGCCCTTTCATTCTTTAGGAGACAATTTTTATGAATTGCTTATTTCCCACATTACACCCCCCTCCAATCATATCTTGTAGGCAACCTTCTCGGGGATGTTTTCTCCAAATATTATTAGGCTGGTTTTTGAATGATAGATACACAGTGACCATTTTGGTGGGAACTGCTAGAGTTTCAGCTCCCTTAGAAGACATAACCTTAGAAAACCTAGACGTCATGGTGAGGCATCAGAGTGATTTACAACAATGGTGTCAAATCACATATTGACTGAGAAAACCATAAATTAACATCATGTATGTTATAGTGTATTTTTATCTATTTTGTTCAACATTTCCCAATTATATCTTAATCTGGTTTCATCATGCCCTTAAGGTTACTAAAATTAGAGGGCTAGTTAGTATCTGTGGTTTCATCAACAGGGTAAATCCTTCTACATCTGTGATAAATACTAGAGAAGGCCAGAGATGGGATTTAAACCTAAGCTTTTCTGCTTTAATCCTAGCATCTCTTTAATAAGGCATATTGCATTACAAAGAAAATTATATATACAGTATATGGAGAGATGTTAGTGGTTAGGGTTAGGGCATATTTCATGTGAGCAAACAGGGAGGAAGGAAGGAAGGAAGGAAGGAAGGAAGGAAGGAAGGAAGGAAGGAAGGAAGGAAGGAAGGAAGGAAGGAAGGAAAGAAGAAAGAAAGAAGAAAGAAAGAAAGAAAAAAAGAAAGAAAGAAAGAAAGAAAGAAAGAAAGAAAGAAAGAAAGAAAGAAAGAAAGAAAAAGAAAGAAGGAAAGATTTATTAAGCACCTACTATGTGCCAGGCACTGTGCTAAGCACTTTAGGCATTTGATCTCATTTGATCCTCATAACAACTCTGAGAGACAGGTGCTATCATAATCTCCATTTTGTAGTTGAGGAAATTGAGGCAGACATTGGTTAAGTTACCTGCCAAAGGTCACAAAACAAAGAAGCATCTGAAGTCACATTTGAACTCAGGTCTTCCTGACTTTAGGCCCAGCACTCTTACCACCGTACCTACCACCTAACCTCATTTGTCATGTAGATAATGGAAAGATATTTCTACTGGGAATCAGAAGCCTTGCTCTGCCATGCTGCCTCTCTTAGCCTTTGTTTTCTCATTTAGTAATGGGCATAAGAGCCCTGGCTTGACTGCAAGTCAGGGCTCCCAAGAAGTTCAAATGACACAGCTAATGGGAAAGTACTTTTGGAAACTGTAAAGGGCTATACAAATGCAAAGAATTATTCTCTTGTTGTCATCCAAAGTGTTGTGACTCTCCCCACCAACAATACAGCAAGCCCTGCTTTCATTTAGCCAAGTTCCCCCTTTTCCAAAGCTGAAAGTCATATGCCCTAATACACAGAGGCACATCCTCATCTCTATTGCCCCAACCTCAACAACATTCCCCCCCACCCAGAACAAAACGGTATCATGCTGAGACCCTGAATAATCTCATCCATATACAGCCTTTGATTTTTTGCAGAGAATTTTTCCCAGAAATAAACAGACTTGTTTCGTCTCTCTTCCTTTCACTGCAGTAGCCAAAGCCAGGCACAAAAAAACAAAGAGCATTGCATTTGGAGTCAGAGTACCTGACATATAACTCCTACTCTGCAACTGACTACCAATGTGTCCTTGGTAAGTCACCTCCACTCCCTGGGCCTCAGTTTCCTTGTCTATGTAATAAGGAGGTTTGACTGGAGGACTTATAGAGTCCTTTCCATCAAAATCCATGCTCCTAAGATCCTATCCAGTCTTAATGTCTGGAAATCTCTAGTAGTGGGATTTATTTCAGCAAAGATAGAGTTGCAGAGTGGAATGAACACAGGATTGGCAGTTAAGAGACCTGCAATTTGATCCTGGCTTTGCCATTTACTGTGTGGGCTTGGGCAAGATCACTTTCCCTCTCTGGGCCTCACTTTGGACTTCTCTAAAATTCTGATTGGATTAGATGATCCAGTTCTGATATTCAAGGAATCAATCCTCTGTTTCATTTATTTTTACTCATAGTGGCTCCCATAAGACTTCAATCTCAATGGTTTCATTATTAAACTTTTTGATATTTTGATAGGTCAATTGAACCTAGTCCATAAGCCTCTGGAAAAGAAAAAAAAGTCAGACATATATATGTGAACAAAGTTGTCTCTTACCTCACTAGGATTCTTGATGCTGTCTTGAGAATGGCGATATTTTGTAGAAAGTTCCAAAAGTTTAGAAAAATAATTTAAATTAAGGTGTTTAGCCCAAAAGAAAGAGCTTCAAAATCTCGTGACATTGGCTGTTTCATACACTGTAGGGATGTATCAATTAGCAGGAGCATCTGATGCTATTAGAGCAGAAAACAAAAGAGGCACCATCTGATGGACAAAAAAAAAATCACTCTGAAATGCTATCAGAACTCCGCTGAGACCTATGACAGACTGGCTAATTATATGCCATGGATGATGGAGGAGTTAAGTAAACAGGAATAAGTGTTCTTTACCCAGAAAGCTTTAGGCAATATGACAGCCCCACATCAAGGCTTCAAGGTAAGTACTATTATAGACACGGTTATTGCCTTTTTAAGAGTCAATGAACGAGAGTGGCTTGTCCACGGCCACACAGTGGCTTAGTGTCAGGGCAAAATTTGAAACTCATTCTTCCTGACTGAAAGCTCAACACCCTAACCACAAGTATATACTGGATATAAACGAACTGTGGGGGATACAAATAATTACCATTACAATCTAGTCAGGACAAACGACAAACATATGTGAAGTACTTATCTACTGTACTATGTTCTAATTTAAGGGCCAAGGTGGCCAGTACAGCCAGGGATTCAGAAAGGAGAGGGCTCAAACACATGATCGATGTTGGACGGAACCCCAATGACCAAGACTGATGATGAAAATAAGAGATCCTGGCTGAGAGCCTCACTTTTCTTCTCTCTCCCAAGATCCAGTCTAGTTCCAGGGGCAAGGATGAAGTTTGGGATTAAAAATGTTCTCAGGAGCTCAGGGCATCACCTCGTTCTTAGTGATAGAAGGCATCTTAGAGGTCCTCTGGTCCAGCCTCTCATTTTACTGACAAAGAAACTGAAGCTTGAAACAATAAGAATAATAAAAGCTAATGTTTACATAGCATAATGCTTAATATGCACACTTCATAATTTTTACATCATCTGATCCTCCGAACAACCCCGGGAAGCAGGTGCTCTTACTCTTATTCCCATTTTATGTTTGAGGAAACTGAGGCACACAGAAGTTAAGTGACTTGCCTAGGGTCACATAACTAGTAACTGTCTGTGGTTAGATTCGGACTCAACCCTTCCTGACTCCAAGCCCAGTGTTCTATCCACTGGACTTCCTAACTGCCATAGAAGTAGCTCTTCCAAAATCATATCAAGGTGCTACATAAAAGTGAACTATTATTGTTATAATGTAGAAGTCAGCGGCAGAGTAGGTTGAAGGTTCTTGGAAAGTTCTTGTTTTCTTGTTACCATATAGTGGATAACTTCAGCACTGCTGAATTTCATAACCACTTTGGGCAAAGAGCACTGGATATGGAGTCAGAGAACCTAAGTTCAAAATCTGGTCTTACCACTGATTATACATATGACCTTGGACAAGTTCCTTCACTTATCTTGGCCTCAGTTTCCTCATGTGTAAAATGATGTGGCTGGCTTGACAGCTACTTCATGAGTTCAAGAGGTCAGAAGTTCCTGGGTGTCTACTGGCAATGAAAGGTACTTTCTACAACTAGCCCCTTTCTCAGAAGAGAACATAACCACCACCAAGAGAATAAACCATGCTTACCTGGCTGGCCAGAATCCTGGACAGTGTGAGTTGAAGGAGAATGTGACATGTTTGGTCACAAATCTCCCAGGAGTCTTTACCTCCCAGAAAGGTATAGCAGAGCTGGTGGGTTAGAGTTTATGTTGTAAGGATGCATTAAAGTGTGCTTTTGCATCTTTTGTATTTTAAGAAGTATAATAGAGGAAATAAATAGCTGCCCTATAGCTGATATCTACCACTTCCTATGTCGAATAACTTTTCTAGAAGGGATCCTCTTGGGTCTTTTTTGAAGATACCATATACATGAGCCAAACTTCAATTTTATTGAAGAGATTTCCAGGACTCCGGAATGGGGGTATAATGAGGCAGAGAGATCAAGAAAAAGCCTGGCTCCATCTTCTTTGGAATAAGGCTTCCCAAATACTGAATCTAGGTCCAGTTGAACCCAGAGGGAGGCAGCTAGGTGGGGTACTGGATAGAGCCCTGGAGTGAGGAAGCCCTGAGGTCAAATCTGGCCTCAGATATGCACTAGCTGTATGACCCTGGGCAAGTCACTTAACCTCTGTTTACCTGGTTTCCTCAAATATAAAATGGGGTGGTTGTGAGGATCAAAGGAGATAAAAATTGTGAAGTGGTTAGCAAAGCATCTGGCACATAGTAGGTGCTTAATAAAAGCTTGTTCCCTTCCTCCAGGTGGGAGAGAGTACTCTCCCAGGGCTTTGGATGATAAATTTTATAGAGACCCTAAAAAATATGTTTTCACTATATTCTCCTTAGCAGAGAATTGCTTGTTTCTCCACTAAATAAATGCTCAATTATTGGCCAAGTTAAATATTCATGACCAGATTTAGCTACATCCATTCTCCCTTCCAAAGTGAACAGATTTTCTAGCACCTCCACATTCAACACACAAGTGTTCCCTTCACCCTCGTATAGTTCAGATACTTTTCTAAAACCACAAATCTCAGGCCTCAGATTTGTTCAGCAGATCCTAAGAAGGATTTTACATTCTAATGCAAGAGACTTGTCATCTTTATTAAAGGAAAAAAGTTCTCTAAAATCCTAAGCTTTGACTGCAATTCTTCATGATGTCACTCATGCTTCTAGATTTCTCAGAGCCCTGTGTCATAAATTCATTCAATTCTCTGAAAATGAAAGCTACTTGTCAAAGCAAAGGATATTTCTTTACTAAATGTCAAATAGCTTAAATAAAGGTGACTAAGGATAGCCTCGTATCAATCAATCAAATGCCTAGATGAAGAATAAGGGCCCTTGCAGTTTTTAGCGTCCAACCCTCTGAAATCCTCCTTTTCTCTGTGACCTGGTATGGATGCTCTCCTGCCCGCTACTCATTCTAACCTCAAGGTCTCTTTACCAGCAGGTCCAAACACAATGCACATTGACTCCATGTAGCCTCACAAACGTAAAAGACCAGCTTCACTTGGTCCTGTGTCTGAAGCTCTATGTTCCCCAAAGGTGACCATGGCTATTGTACTCCCACCAAAGCATATATTTTCCTGCTGTTGTAAATGGCTATATGAATGACTGAGGCATGATAACTGCTTGAGTTGAGCAAGACATAATCATTCATGATTAATTTTTCCCTTAGGAAAATCAACTCCTACCTTTATGGAGGATATGAAAGCAAAAATATCCTATTTGTAGGTCCAGAGCCAGAGACTCATGGATTGTTATATCAAGCAGACTATAAAGATCTGGTGACCTCAATGATTCCCACCATCTCGATTTGCCCACCCATCTCTGGCATAAAAACCTCTCTCCTAACAAAGAAATAGTTTAACAAACAAAAGAACATAATACTGATGTCTGATAATGTATGCCTTATTATGCACCTATAGTCCACCACCTTTCTGCTAAGAGGCGGAAGACATCCTTCACTAGCAAGTACCTCCCCCTCACCCTTTTATTACAGATATACAGACTGAGGCTAAAAGGCAACATTTTCTTTCTTGGTATACAAGGGTAGAGAGAACAGAATTCTCTTATTGCAGTCCAATTAGGTGGATTTGAAGATGGAATTTTGAGTGATGTCTTACCAGTAGATTTCAATGGATGCTTTACTTTCTCTTAAGGCCTCCAAGGAAATGTGGAATGACCTCTCAACCTTGGGTCATTCTGCTAAGTGCCTTTCACTGCTGTGTTCTGAAGCATCCATTGTGGCAGAGCAGCTCAGAGGTGAGTCTTTGCTAGGAACAAGAGAGACCAGGTTTCTAAAGAAAAATATGTACATGTAGGTATTCACATACACACACACACACACACACACACCCAGAGCCAAAACCATTTAAACAGAACTATCCAGGAAGATGCAATGTGCCTTGGAAATACCAGAACAAAAAGCCTTTTGTTAGAAAAAATTTTTTTCTAATTAGGGATGATTTCCTAATCATGTTTGTGACTACTTTATGTCCTCTAAGTTTAAAGATGACTTCTAAGTTGGGAAAGGGGCTCCAGTTTGAAGAGAGACAAAGCAAAAGGAAGAAAGGGAAAGAATAAGCTTATTCTTGGTGATTAAATAAGATTTCATTTTATTTAAATTATTTCAGGAAAGATAAATCCTTGACTTTATGG
The DNA here is from genome assembly GCA_028646595.1 of Phalanger gymnotis. Classification (NCBI taxonomy): domain Eukaryota; kingdom Metazoa; phylum Chordata; class Mammalia; order Diprotodontia; family Phalangeridae; genus Phalanger; species Phalanger gymnotis. Next base: position 748 of record JAQQSZ010002132.1, on the reverse strand, counting down.
GGAATAAATTAATTAATGGCAAATTAGTTTTTGTTATTTTTTCAATAAAATTGAATCCATTTTTTTTAACAATTCATTCTATCAGGGCAGCCCCAAATACTAAGATCTTAGATCTACTGTACTGGATTACATTACATTCCTGAAGGTGTGTTTTTTAAAGAGTGTGATGCTTAAAGAAAAATGTGCCAACAGGTGGGTGCTCTGCTGATAAAAGGCATGGCCAGTTTCTTTTACAGTAGAATAGTGATGTTTCTGAGACATAAGCTTGTATCCCTGCAAAACGTGATTTATGACTATTAAAGTAAAGCCTCTTTTCCGTGTTCCTTTCTTTCATATTGATTAATGGTTTTGTTTTGGAGCCCACAATAAAAACAAGGCATTTTCCATTTTCCTCCTTGGCACAGAGATCTTTTTCCAGAAAAAGAAAGAAGAAAGAAAGAATGGAAAGGAAGTGGAGAGAGAAGGGAAGGAGGGAGAAAGAAAGGAACAGAGAGAAAGAAAGGGAGATGGGAGACAAAGAGAGAGGGAGAGAGGGAAAAGGGGGAAGAGAGAGAAAGAGGAGGAGAGAGGAGAGAGGGGAAAGAGAGTCAAAAAGGGAGAGAGAAGTGGAGAGAGATGGTAAGGGAAGAAAGGAAAAGAAAGGGAAGAGAGAAAAGGATAAGAGAGACAGAGGAGGAAGGAGGTAAAGAGGGGGGCAGAGAGAGATGGAGAGAGGGAGCAAGAAGAAAAAGGGAGAGTGGGGGAGAGA
>JAQQSZ010002131.1:0-14854 GCA_028646595.1 Phalanger gymnotis | reverse complement strand
AAAAAAAAAAAAAGATGGATCATGACTGGGATTTTTTTCAGTGTAGGTAGCTCCCAGTGAGGAGTGTCCTCTACCACTGCTGTTTGTCTGCAGCTTAGTCTTAGAAATTTGCCTGGTTTAAAAGATGATATCCATTAATGTATAATAACAAGGATGTAAGCTGGTCATTTAGAGAGCAAAGAATATTAATTGGATAGCCCAAGGATAGCACTGCCACCATGGTAATGTTGAAGACCTAGGGATGGGAGTGAAGGATAAAGGATTTCAGCACACTGAGTAGATTCTGTACTTGGACTCCATGAACTTGGTTTAAAAAAAAAAATTGTAGAAAACCAGGGGAAAAAATTTATAGCACGTTTCTCTGCTAAGGCCTCATTTCTCAAATATATAGAGAACAGAGTCAGATTTATAAGAATACAAGCCATTCCCTAATTGATAAATGATCAAAGGATATGAACAGGCAGTCTAAAGATGAAGAAGTCAAAGCTATCTATAGTAAAATGAAAAAATGTTCTAAATCACCGTTGATTAGAGAAATTCAAATTAAAACAACTCTGAGACACCACCTCACATTTATCAGATTGGCTAATATGACAGAAAAGGAAAATGATAAAGGTTGGAGAAGATGTGGGAAAATTGGAACACCAATGCGTTGTTGGTGGAATTGTGAAGCTATCCACCCATTCTGGAGAACAATTTGGAGCTATGCCCAAAGGGTAATCAAACTACGCATACACTTTGATCCATCAATACTACTAGTAGTTCTATATCCCAAAGAGATCATGCAAGTGGGAAATGGATGTGTATGTACAAAAATATTTATAGCAGCTCTCTTTGTGGTGGCAAAGAATTGGAAATCAAGGGGATGCCCCTCAATTGGGGAATGGCTAAACAAATTGTAGTATATGATTGTAATGGAATAGTATTATGCAATAAGAAATGAGGAACAGATGTCATTACAACCTGGAAAGACTTATATGAACTGATGTTGAGTGAAGAGATCATTATACACAATTACAGACTGTCTGTAAGGACTAACTTTGATAGACTTGACTCCTCTCATCAATACAAACTTCAAAGACAGTTCCAAAAGACTCATGATGGAAAAATCTATACACATCCAGAGAAAGAATTATGGAATCTGAATGCAAATTGAGGCAAACAGTTCCCTTTTTCTTTCCTTCTTTTTTTGGTTTCATTTCTCCTCATGATTCATTCCATTGGTTATAATTCTTCTTTACAGCTGGACTATTATGTAAATAAGTTCAATGTGAAGGTAAACGTAGAACTTACCTTGGATTACATGCCCTCTTGGGAGGAAGGGGGGGAGGAGAAAGAGGAAGAGAAAATTTGGAACTCCAAAACTTGTGGAACTGAATGTTGTAAACTAAAAATTAAAAAAAAGTTTTAAAAAAAAGAAATGACAAGCAGGATGCTTTGGAAAGACATACATGAACTGATGCAAAGTGAAGTGAGCATAACTAGGATAACATTGTACACACATAACAACAGCAATATTGTCCAGTGATCAACTGTGAATGACTTAGTTATTCTCAGCAATACAAAGATCCACAACAATTTGGAAGGACTTACTAGGAAGGATACTGTCCCCCTCCAGAGAAAGAATGGAGTCTGACTACAAATCAGAGCCTACTATTTTTTACTTTATTTTTTCATTTTTTGTTTGTTTTACAACATGACTCATATGGAAATATATTTCGCATGACTTCACATATATAATCTATATCAAATTACTTGCCTTCTCAATGGGAGGGAGGGGAAGAAAGGAGGGAGAGAATTTGATACTAAAAACCTTTTTTTTAATGTTAAAAATTGTTTTTACATGTAATTAGAAAAATATATAAAAGTTTTATAACTATCCCAACATAATTAGTTTCTTTTGTAATCCTATACATTTTATGCACTTAAAAACATTATTCTGATAAGGGGTTCATAGACTTCATTAGATTGATAAATGGTTCCATGACAAAAAAGGTCTAGACCAGGGGTGGGGAACCTGCAGCCTCAAGGCCACTTGTGGCCCTCTCAGTCCTCAAGTACAGCCCTTTGACTGAATCTAAACCCAAGGAACAAATCCCCTAAATAAAAGGATTTGTTCTGTAAAACTTGGACTCAGTCAAAATGTGGCCTTGAGGTGGCAGGTTCCCCACTCCTGGTCTAGACCCTTAATCTAAAGTATTTATGGGAGTATGACAAGAGAAGGCCCTAATGTTTGAATGGATTGCCAGCCACACTGCTGAAAGAAATAATTATGTCTATGAGACTGAGGCTGCATTTAAATGTAAAGGTACTAACTATACTTTTGGAAGAAATATCTGGCCTCATGTATCTCACAGTCCAGTAGAATCTTAAGCAGAGGAGTAAGGTGAGCATTAGAGTAGAGTACTCCTCTAATGCCTCATTCTAAGACTCTGTGAGTAGAGAACCTCTATTTGGGCAACATGACTTGCTTCTTTCTTTTCTTCCTTCCTTCCTTCTGTGTGGGATGAAAGACCCTCACCAATTAAATTTATAATAAGGAGCCATCTCAGGGTGGGAACAGAAATAAATTTTATTCAGTTCTCGAGAATAGGGTGTCCTCTGCCAGAACAGATCTAGCAAGAGAAGGCCTTTACAAGGGACAAAGCACCAATGATTATACCTAACACAAGAGAATTCCTGCCCACCTCTGACCCTTCTCACCATTGGCTGGGAGGTGGGCTTACAATCTGAGCATGAAAGCTAGACAAAGAAAAGGGAAATTGAGGCACAGAAACTCCAATTCCCATTCCCTTAGTTAATGATTACAACTGAGGTGACATCTATAAATCTAAAGAAGGAGAGTAGGCTAAGGGGACGGGGAGACTCTCTCCATTCTTCTACAGTACTTTTACAGTAAAGGAAAGCAGGTCACAGTGACCCTATTCTTACTGAGCAAATCTTTAAACCAGAACCAGAAGAAAGAACAAAAAGTTTCAGGGTAAACTTTCCCAGAGGCTGAGCCATCAGACTCTCACGGCCTCAGAATTTTTCTACTTCCCTATTTCTTGATTTTTAAACATTCCTTAGTATAGATATAGATAAAAATTTATACGTATCTTCTCTGTGAAGTCTTCACATTTTATTTACCTCACATACTTCCTTCTTTCCTTCCTTCTTTCCTCCCTCCCTCCCTGTCCCTTTCTTTCTTTCTTTCTTTCTTTCTTTCTTTCTTTCTTTCTTTCTTTCTTTCTTCCTTCCTTCCTTCCTTCCTTCCTTCCTTTCTTTCTTTCTTTCTTTCTTTCTTTCTTTCTTTCTTTCTTTCTTTCTTTCTTTCTTTTTTTCCTTCCTTCCTTCCTTCCTTCCTTCCTTCCTTCCTTCCTTCCTTCCTTCATTTTTCTCTTAAAGACCAGCCTTAACCCCAAATCACTCTGGTCCCAGACCAAGCCCTACACTGTTTAGGCCCATAAGGAATGTAAATAACAATTGTTTCTGTTTGGCCCAGAAACCCTGAGGGTATTCATCTCCCAGATCTATTTTTTTAAGAGGACATCCTTTACCTCAATCACTGAAAGAGTGCTGCCTCAAACTGAAACTTGTTAAGACCTTAGCTTGAAAAGGCCAAGGTCTCCCCCTGCATCCTGGGCCATCTCCAGTTGTCCCAATCCATATCTGGCCATTGGACACAGATGGTTCCGGAGGACAAAGTGAGGCTGGTGACTTTGCACGGCCCTCCCTCACTTAAATCCAATTCACTCGCATCACCTCCCTGATGTCATGGTCCTCTGTGAGAAGGCAGGACAAACAGCATTCTGGTATTGAAGTTATAGGATGGTAGAGTACAATCTCCTTCTAAGCTAGAAAGCATGCTCCTGAGGACCAGCAGACCTAAATCCAGATAGGCTTATCACCAGGAGGTTAGCTATGAGATGATGACGATTTGGGGCACAGCAGCTCATGAGACTATTTAATAAGATGAGCAAGGGTTATGGTTTGCTGCACTGGAGGGAGTATCCTCATCAATGAAATCAGAAATATTTTCAAGTATTTCATTTATCTGACCAGAGTATGAAGGATAGATTAAAGTAGTAGGGAATGCAGTAGAAAACCAGTCTTCAACCCAGTCTCTCAATATGCTGCTTCTCTTTTTTTTAGCATAATTAACTTTTTTTTCATTATTCTACCAGTAACCTGGACTCCATTCCTGGAACCCTTGGCTCTAATAGGTAAGCCTTAGCTTGTTCGGACTCAGAGCCCTGTGCCCCTTTCCAGGCCACTACACTGTATCTATGCTACCTTACCCTAACAGTCTTTTCTTTCCAGCTCCCCTTTACGCATGTCTTCTTCCATTAAAATATAAGCTCCTTAAGAGCAGGGACTGACTTGCTTACTTCCATTTATATCCTTAGTGCTTAGCACATAGTAAGTGATTACTAAAGGCTTTATTATAACCAGTTATACTCTGGACCCACTCCCTAAGAGCTAGACTATATCTGGTCCCCAGGGTTTTAGGGTATCCTAAGGAATTGAGGTGTTTTTTTTTCCCTAATGCCATCAGCTTGAGTCCCTACTGGCTGTGTTCTCTCCATGAATTAGGGATGAGTTGACTGTTAGGCCAGTTAGGCCAACACTAGTTGTTTACTTCAAAGGATATAGCGCAAAGAATATATACTTCAAAGCTTTATCAAGAACATATATACAAATGTTTCACCCAATCCTCTGAGATACCATATCCCCTCAGTCTCTAGGAAAGTAGGCACAAGACTTGGATCAGTTCTTACGTCTATGTCCAAAGGTGGCATCACTGCTTCATGAGTCCTTCCACTGGGCTGGGGTCATTCCCCATTCCCCATTCCAAAGGTCATTCCCCAAAATCACTACTTGTTCTTCAGGGCTTTGATACTGCTCTGGTTGCAAAGCCCAGACTAGATTTTGACTCTCAGATTCCTTTGGTTCATTTTTCCAATTTTTGAAATTCTCTTCACCTAGAATTGAAAAGATCAAGGAGGCCCCATTTCTCAGCCTAAGACTTTTCCCTTTACCATATGGTCTCTCAGTAGACACTGTGACATTACTACTGAGCTACCCCAGAAGCAAATGGAACAAAGAGATGGCCAAAACTGACTCAGACCTTCTTAAAGTTGCAAACAGTTCTAGATGTGCAGCCAGTAGCAAAAAAAAAAGCTCTTCTGTGGTTAGCTAACTGGAACCAATGTCTAAGAGCACTCAGTCTCTCCAAGACATTTCCACTTTACACATCATTACAACTCCCCTGGAAACAAGCTTCCCAGGTTCTCCATGTGAGGGAATTGCATCAGCTGAGTAAGCCAATGGGTTCTACACATGTGTCAGACCCTCATGACTCTATATGATTCTTAGCGTATCAGATGGCACAGAACATTTCATTATTATACCCACCTCACAGTTGTAGGGATCAGTCTTGACTTTAGAGGATTGGAAATGAAGCATCTGTCTTCTGAGCAGATTGCTGGAAGACTATAGGTCCAGAAGAGGCATTTTCTGTCAGACATGGTCAATGTGTTTGTTTACCTTAACTATACTTTGTTATAAGAGAGCATTTCTGGGGCAGGTGAGTAGAAATAATTAGGAAGTAAGAGTAATATAAAAAAATCGATAAAATAGATCTCTTTTTTAAAGGCTTCATAAACGTACTCACTTTTAGTCCTCTAAAGCAGGGCTGTCCAAAATGCAGCCTGCAGGCTGCCTCCCGCAGTATGATTTATGCAGCTATCTACAAATATAGAAATTTACATAAATGCTTTAGTAAACAAAGCCAAGCTAACACAGAGCTCTCACTAAAATGGCAAATCAAAACATATTGTCTATTGTTTCAATAAAAACCTAAGGTTGGACAGCCCTGCTCTAAAGTAAGGGAATAAATAAGTAGGGAATAACTCTAAGTAAAGAATTTGAAGGAACAGGTATGTTCTCATCCCTCATGGCAGCCCTTCTTTGAACACAACAACAGATCATTAAGTGAATAAATGAAACCACGGAGATATGGATAGGTATGTGATGCCACATCTGGCCTTTTATATGTTTCTAAGTGAGCTACAGGGCAGCTAGGTGATGCAATAGATAGAGCACCCAGCCTGGAGCCAGGAGGACCTGAGTTCAAATCTTGCTTCACTCACTAGCTGTGTGATCCTGGGCAAGTCACTTAACCTTGTTTGCCTCAGTTTCCTCATCTGTAAAATGAGCTGGAGAAGGAAATGGCAAACCAGTCCAGGATCTTTACCAAGAAATCTCCAAATGAGATCACAAAGAATCAGACACAACCGAACGAGCATTGTAAGGGTGGCCTAGAGCACTCCCCAGAGAAATGGACATGTACTCTGGGCCCTTGCTGAAGGAGGTGCATTATCCAGCAACTAACCCTACATTGGCCTCTTGGTCTTCACGTCCAGTCAGTAAAGATAATTCATAACTGAGCCAGGAAGAGCAGCCCATACAGTAATCTATACAAGAAACCGAGGAGAAACAGCACCTCTTCTTTTTTGAGTACTTCAACTTGGACTTCCAACAGAAGGGTAGGGGATTTCTCCCCCTTACACACAGCCTCTCCCACCCTTCCCACCAGGTAACTATATACATTTCAGCCACCCCGAGTCAAGAATGTGTGTTTGCATAGGCGAGCCTGAGTTCCTGGTGGCCTTCTTCTGTGAGGAAGTCAGGAGGCATTTATTAAGCATCTATTGTTTGCCAAGCACTGTTCTAAGCTCTGGAGATTCAAAAAAAGGAGTAAAAAGAAAATGGTCCAGGCCCGCAAGCAAGACAACATGCAAACAACTATACACAAACAAGATGAACAGGATAAATTGAAGACAATTCAAGGAGGAAGGAACTCTTAGTTTTCTCATCTGAAGCATTAGGAAGTGCTTCTTGTAAAAGGAGGGATTTGAGGTGAGACTTAAAGGAAGGCAGGGAGGCCTGGAGGCAGAGGTGAGGAGTGAGAGCAGTTGAGGCCTGGGGCTTAGTAAAGAGACCTAAATTCAGGAGATGGAAGAGGTTTATGTTGATGGATCTTAGGGTATGTGGAGAAGAATAAAGTGTAAGAACACTGGAGAGGCAGGGAAAGGTCAGATCATGAAAGATTTTAAAATCCAAAGAGGATTTTATATTTGATTCTAGAGGTAATAGGGAGTCATTTGTTGATTATTGAGTAGAGAGGTACATGGTCAGACCTTCACTTTGGAAAGATCACTTGGGCAGCTAGGTGGAGGATGGACCATACAGCAGATCTGAAGCAAGGATTCAAATCAGCACCCTGTTTCATTCATCTAGGCATGAGGTGATCAGGGCCCGTACCAAGTTGGTGGCAGTGTCAAAGGAGAACAAGGGGGCATGGTACAGAGATACTATGAAGATAGAATGTATTGGATATATGGAGTGGGCTTAAGTGAAGGATGGAGGATGACACTGATGTTGCAAGCCTAGGTGACTGAGGAGACAGTAGTACTCTTGAGAGTAAAAGGGGAGTTTGGAAGAGAGGAGGTATACATTTTGACGTATTGATGTAATGGAATATTATGCTATAAGAAATGACAAGAACTAGGAATTCAGCATCTCTGCTCAAAGAGACAAAGTCCAAAAGGACAAAGATCCATAATGCCTAGCAGGGGTGGGGAATCTGCAGCAGCCTTGAAGCCACATCCCCTATAGGTCCTCAAGTGCAGCCCATTGACTGAATGCATTTGGATAGGGGCCACTACAGGGCCACATGTGACCTCAAGGCCTCAGGTTCCCCACCCCTGATTTTAGTATTCCCAAACAAAAGAAATTTTCAGAATAAGATAAAAGTTACAAAGGGCCTAGTAGTCAGGAGGACTTGAGTTCAAATCTGGCCTCTATCATTTACTAGTTGTGTTCCTGGGCAAGTCACTTAGCCCTTTTAGCCTCAGTTTCCTTATCTGTAAGATAAGTGGAAATGGCGAACTACTCCAGTATCTTTACCAAAAAACCCCAAATGGGGTCACAAAGAGTTAGACATGATTGGACAAGAGAAAGTGAGCTCCTCTTCTTGTATAATGAGGGTGGTATTGCCCAGAGAATAAAGTTCAGGTGAAAGTTTAGTTAACAGTTTTGATTCACCAAACAGCATAATACCCACTTAACTTTTGACATACCCTAAAGAATAACTTTCCTAAAACCATTCAATTTGTCTTTGGTAACTCCCACCAGGGATTCTTCTTTCTACCTAGTCAAAGGGTAACTCCAAAGATTTCCAAGAATTGAATGGAAGACTTCTTGCTTCTCTGAGTCTGATCAGTAAAGTAATCCAGTTAAAGATGAGGAAAGGTTTGGGGTTTAAGTGTATTAATAGAGGGCACTGGTCCTCATTCAGTCACCATTGGAATTCTATCTTATGGAAAAACAGTACTTTGTTGAACTTTGACTTTAGAAATGAGATTAGGCCTTTGACAAGGATTGCAGACAAAGACACTGATTAAGTATATGTTGATTATTCATCCACCCATCCATCCATCTATCTATCTATCTATCTATCTATCTATCTATCTATCTATCTATCTATCTATCTATCTATCTATCTATCCATCCATCCATCCATCCATCTATCTATCTATCCATCTATCTATCTATCTATCTATCTATCTATCTATCTATCTATCTATCTATCTACCTATCTATATATATATGTCTATATCTATATTCAGGTGGGGCTAAGAACTTCAGACTAAAGTATTATCCTAATATTATTTTGTATTATGTTGGGGAAAGAGAAAAGAGGGTAAGAAGTTCAGTATCCTTTTACACAGAAGAAAGGTTGTATGAATTGAAGTCAGCAAAACCAGGAAAACAATGTACACATACTTAACTACAAAAAGAACATTAAAATGAAACTCAACTATGAGTACTTATGCTGACCTATTTTGGCTCTGAAGAAAAGATATGGAAGCACTTCTCTCCTTATCACTGGGATCTAAACATGTGAAATAACGCACATGTAGTGGCCTCTGTGGAGTAGCCCCAAACTGAAAAACCCCTTATTCCCATGCAGGCCACCTACCCTAGTTAAAGGTAATCTATGGGTTTGCGCTTCTAGAAACATAGCTCATAAACCCCTACTGATATGATCCTTAATAGTCAACCAGAAGAGCGGTAAGATTTAAAAAAAAAAAGTTGACCAGAGGACACAATTAGCACATAGCAAAGATATTTATTGAAATGGCATAGTAAAAAAAAAAAATGGCAAAGTAATTATAAAACATCTTCCCCATAAAACTCATCATCAAACTCCTTTTCTCCCACAAATGCATACACCATGCTTAGGAAATGTCAACAAACATAGACCACATGACCAAAGAGACACACTATAGAGAACATATGTGGCCAAGGTACCTGACAGTTCCTGAGCTACAAGATCGTGCATCTGCACAGCATGTCATTGCACCACTCCTCCCTGGATGCTGGCATCTCTGCTGACCCAGGAGTTCCCTGGGCTACTCCTTACCAGGAAGAGTGCCTCTGATGATTGGTGATTGCTACTCCGTTGGCTCCATGAAGCACTAAGCTACCTGGCCTTATTCTCTACCACTTCAGGTGTGGGCTAAGGGAAATTCCTTTGCCAAGCTACTCTTTCAGGAAAAACAGCAACCTTTAACCTTTGCACTGGGACCAGGAAGAGTCTCAGTTTAGGGATCTGAGCAGGATCCCAGCTCTAGGCACTGGATTCCCAACTTTTCTCGCTAACTTCACTCTGAAGTGACTCCGAAACTGAACTGTGAAGTTTTGCTCAGACACCTATCTCTTACTATGTCTTTGCTGATTTCACTCTGCAAGATGCTGTTGCTTGATGGTGGGGGGAGAAGAGAAAAAAATCTCTACCATCATCCTCCCAAACTCTGCTGAACTGTGGGAGAGATTAGGAAAAAAGTTAAAAGTGAAGTCTCAAGAGATGAGTTCTTCCTTCATAGCTGACTGGCTTATGGACTTTTTCTTCAGAGCTGACTTGCTTTTAAAGGACCCATTCTGGCATGGCTGGTCCTGAGCCAGCCAGTTTTCAGTTGCCTTCATCCAGTGGTCAATGTCCTGTAATTTCAGGTTGATTGAGAAATCTCTTCACACTTCATTATTAGATTGTTTAGAAAATTCCCCATTTCCTTTACACATAATTTATTAGACAAGGCTGTTGTGTTAATACACAACGTTAATACACGTTTTGTTTTATAGTTTCTTTATTTACAAAGGAGTTCTCATTTGGAGTTAGGGAATAACTATGAAAGAATGATCATGTGATAGGCCTAATATTTACCAGCTCCCAGATTTTCCTGATGCAGCTTTTTCTCCACCACCTACAACATAGGGAAGCCTGGCCCCCTCCTCCTACTCTAATCCTTAGGGATTAGCTTTCCCTAAACAGAGACTCAGCTATCCCTAGAACTTGATTCTGACATAGCTTCCTGGTCACCTAACAGCACAAAAAGTCCCAGCCATGAGCAGTCAGGCCTCTGTGGATTTCTAAAGACCATGCTAGTTACCATGCCTTTGACCATATCCTGTACTGGTGACCAGACACAGTTCACAAAGGGCTCTTTTTCCTAAGAATGCTTGTGATCCTCCAGCAGATCTTGATGCAAATACAAAAGGCAACAATAAAAGAAACCTGCTAAACAAGACAGTGTTTTCAAAGTAATTCTGTTATTAAAAAAGTCACTATTCCATGGCGTTTGCAAAGCCAAATGTATGAAACAGTGTTGAATCAAAAGATCTGTATTTGGATCCCAGCTCTACACGATGCATGGTGGGTGAAATTAGGAGGTAAATTGTGCTTCACTTTCTTTGTCTACAAAACAAGGGGATGGGGCTAGATGATCTCTGGCTCTTAATGTGTGATCATTTTTTGGAGGCTCCTGACCATCAGAGGGACATGTGTTTCAAATGATTTCTCTGGCACTAGGCTAGTCTCCTACAGTCTCTCACTTAGTTCTTTGTATGACTGAAGGAAGCACATGTTGCTGAGGTGGTAGTGAGGTCTGAAAGGGCACTTGATCTGTGGCCTCCAACAGTTGTTCATTGAGCAAAGCCAACTGGCCATAAAAGGGGAAAAAAGCAACCTTAGCTTTCCTTAAGGAAGCAAAAAGGTACTGCTTAGAAGAAGGCAAAGGGAAGGGGCGCTTTCTTTTTTTTTACTCCTTGTGATAAGTGAGATTTAGCACCTTCCCATAGTCATTTTTATGAGTCTTAGTACTTCTCTCTCCCTTCTGTGTTCCTCCCTCCTATTTTTTTCTTCTTCCCTTTCTTCCCTGGGGAAAAGAGAGGATTCCACAGGAAATGAGCTCTTGCAGAGTAAGTACCCTTTCATCAGAAGCACCCTCCAGTGGTACAGATTGCAATCCACCCATCTCTTGTGAATGGTAGTGCAGTTCAAAAAGCACTGGCTCTGAAGTCAGAGAGCCTGGTTTCCAATCCTTGTCTGACTTTTCCTGTGTGACCTTCAGCAAGTCCCTTTACATTTGTGGGCCTCAGTTTCTTTCTAATAATAATAACTAACGTTTATACAGCACCTACTATATAGAAGTAGGAACTGTGCTAAGATCATCTCCTTCATCCTTACAACAACCCTGGGAGGTAGGGGCTATTATTATCCCCATTTTACACATGAGGAAACTGAGGTAAACAGAAGTTAAGTCACACAGCTAATAAGTGTCTGAGGCTACATTTGAACTTGGGTCTTCCTGACTCCAAGCCCCTTCTATCTACTATGCCACAGGTCTGACAGTTTATCTGTAAAATAAGGGGGTTGGACTAAATGGCTTCTGTGGTCATCTCCCAACCTGTTGCTCTCCTGGCCTTCATCGTTTCTGGGAGCTCATCCTTCAATATGACATTAACTCTGAAATTCACAGCTCCCAGCACCCTCTGCCTCTGGGATCCCTCTGGCCCTGTGCTTGGAGAGAGCAGAGAGTGGGATCCTCCATTTGGGGAGGGTGGCTCCCAGGGCATTCCTCATTATTTCCTACCTCTCCTGCAGACTTCATACCCTGAACAGGTTGCCCTCATTCTCTCCCTTTTCAGCTTCTTTTTATGTGTTGTCTTCCCCCACTAAATTGTGAGCTCCTAGAGGGCAGGGCTTGTCTAATATCTTTTCTTTGTATCCCTGGTACTTAGCAAAATGCCTGGCACATAGTAGGCACTTAAATGTTTATTAACTCTGACTCTGATTTTCTGGCTGTAGGTTTATGATTCTAATCTTGTACAACTATTGCCCATGTCTTCCCATATATCAGTCGTCTTGGCTCACTTCCTAGAGTTAAGCTAACTACATTTCCCCTTCAGGGTTCTAGGGATACTTCTGAAGGGCAGTGGAGTAGCTTTCACTAATGATGCTGAGGTCTCAAACCCTCACTCTAGTGTTCTCCCCATGATTACAAGTCGATTGCCATTTAGTCAGCCAGGCTCAATTATTTTTTAGAGTAGTAGTTACTAAGATGGTACTTGAAGAACTGTTGTTATGAAACATCTCTTGCCCCAAAGTCTGTGACACAATCTTCCGCAACTGTATACAGGGTCCAGGGAAAGTGGGTTTGAGCTTAGAGAGTACATGTGGCAAAGGGGTGACTAATAGTTCCTGGTTCCTAGGAGTCTTTTATTATCCGTTGTAGGGCATCATATACCTTCTTGCTGGGCTCCTTATGGAATTATGAATCTATATCCAATCCGTCCTTAGTTCCCAATGCAGATACTGACACTAGCTGGTCTGGGGGTACCACTAGGACACTGATGGGAAGGTGGGAAACCCAAAATCCCCTGGACCCTTCAAAGTTCAGCAGGTCTTTCTCTGGGTAGAGAGAAGTGGGAAGAAGACCTCAGCTAACACCTCTCCTTACCATCATCCTCCATTCTGCCCCAATAAGCTTTTCCTTCTCAAGAGCTTTGATCACAATGCCATACTGGCTCCAATCTCTGAAATGACTCAAGTTCTCAACAGGCTTGGAAATTACTGATGATGGGTCTTTGGGCATGACCAAGCTATCTCACCTCATCTGAATACTCTTCTTGTGCAATGTGCCATGTGCAAATTCACTCTAGTTTTAAGAACTTTTTGCACCTAATCTAAAGGCTGTGATTGATTTTTGACTTGTTCTCACCTCATTAGATACCAGGGCATCTTATTGCTTACTTTAAGTGGGGAGGGGTGGCTTGATTAAGTCAATCAATTTCACCCTTAAACTGATAAATCTGCCACAGGAGCTCCACCCAAAGAGCCTTTTTCCTGCTATATGTAAAATAGCATACTAAAGTACTGAAGATATAAAAATGAAAGATGACAGTCTCTACTCTCAAGGACGTTACAATCTAGTAAACTCCTCACACATAAATTACTACCCTCTATTTCCCTGCTTCCAGTCTCTTTCTGCTCGATACAAGACTAATCTTTCTAAATTATTGCTTTGATCATGTACCCTAATTCATTAAATATTTCCATTTAAAACACCTCAACCTGGCTCTTGAGCCTCTCCATAATTTCAATCTGTTCTACCAATCCAATGTTATGCTCACTACTCTCTAACGTGCATGCAATTAGATGATTCACTTCCCTGAAATGCTAATCTCTGCCTCTGTGCTTTTGTTCATGTCTTTGCCCCTACATGGAATTCCTTAGTTCTTTCTCTCCCTCCTCTACTTATTCAAATTCTCCCATTTTTCAATGCCTAGCAAATGTCTCATCCTTTCCATTAAGCCTTCCTTGATCAATCAACAAGCATTTAAATGCTTACTATGTTTAGCACTATGCTAAACACTGGGGATGTAAAGATATAATTACAATCTAACACTCAATAAAACAACAAATATTTATTGAAAGTAAAGCTCTATTCTAGGAATTATAGAGGATTAAAAAAAAAAGATCATGTAGTCTTAGTCTTCCAAGACTTGACAATCTTAGCTTAGGATAACAGGTACATACACATGAAAAGCTAGGAGAAGAAAATATTTACATGAGAAGATACAAGAAAATAAATGACAAGGGCCCAAATGACTGGGATTGTGGTTTATTCATCTTCTTGTAAAAAAGGGTACCCCAAAAAGACTTCAGAAAAGGCTGAGGGTCTGCCAAGGCTAAAAGATAGAGATCTACAATGTAAAGAGGAGAAAAGGAGGTGAATGCCTTTAGTGCATATGAAAATGTCAGCCTGACTACGAACTGGGCCTCAGGGCATAGACCACATTCACACCTTTGTCATCTACTTAAGATTCCCAAAGGTGAATAGGTGGTAGAAAATGACTGAACTGAAACTAATCACTCTAAAGTACTGGTTCTCAAAACTTTTTGCTCTCAGGACCTTTTACAGACTTAAAAATTAATGAGGACTCCAGAGAGCTATATTAGAAATTAAAACTGATAAAATTTCCAAAATATATTAATTTTTAATTAATTGATATATTTTAATATACTCTATATAGAGAATAATATACTAATATATTAATAAATTAAAATTTTAAAATAATAATAAATTGAGGTAAAAACTAATTTCTTTCTCTTCTCCCTCTACTCTCATCCCAATCAACCTCATATTCTCTTCTGCTTTACCATCCCCCCCCCATGTCTTCTATCCTTTTTTTTTTTTTGGAGGGGGGTAGGCAGGGCAATTAGGGCTAGGTAACTTGCCCAAGGTCACACAGCTAGTAAGTGTGTGTAGTAGGAAGGCCGAATTTATGATCTCAAATATAATCATGTATATGTTTGAATGGTCTGAAATCGCAAGGTATGAGAGATTCTCTAAGGAGAAAACAACAAGAAATTTATTTAGGCCCCACCGCAGCAAAAACTTGAACTGGCCTCCCCATTCCAACATCTTGACAAAAAGACTCCAGGCCCAGAAAGCCCATTTCA
>JAQQSZ010002130.1:0-14855 GCA_028646595.1 Phalanger gymnotis | reverse complement strand
AGGGAAGAGGGGAGAGTATTTGGAACTCAAAGTTTTAAAAACAGATGTTCAAAAAAAAGTTTTTGCATGCAACTAGGAAATAAGATATACAGGCAATGGGGCATAGAAATCTATCTTGCCCTACAAGAAAGTAAAGCAAAAGGGGATGGGGGGGAGTGGGGTGACAGAAGGGAGGGCAGACTGGGGAATGGGATAATCAGAATATATGCCATCTTGGAGTTGGGGGGAGGGTAGAAATGGGGAAAAAATTGTAATTCAAACTCTTGTGGAAATCAATGCTGAAAACTACAAATATTAAATAAATAAATAATGATTTTTAAAAAAATAAGAAAATAACAAGGCTAAAATGTGGAGCTCAAAGACAGGTTGCTCAAGAATCATAGGACCTCTGAGTGAGCAATAACAAAAGTTATAACTGATATTTATAAAGCACCTTTCATCCTAGGATCAGGACAAGCTTGATGAGCTTTGAAGACCCTTTATACTTTCCAGGAATCTCTTAATTCCAGTGCTGAAATGCAGCCACTCCCCACAGTGACAGATGTCTTAAAGCCCCAGTACTCAACAGTCCATTACCATTTCAGATGTTGAAACACTTTCTTTGACAACAAGGTATTAGGAATAAATTATATAGCTGCAAAGCAAGCTGAATGGGCAATTTCTTAAACATTTAGTCCTCCAGGAGCTGAGGTCCTTAACCTGTAGTATGTTAATTTGTTATTTTCTTAAAATGTGAGAACTATATTTTAATGTAATTGGTTTCCTTTGTAATCATATTATTTTATGTTGTGCATTTAAAACATTATTCTGAAAATTAGTTCATGGCCAGAGCGGTCCATGACACAAACACACACACGCGCACACGCACATACACATGCACACACGCAAGTTAAGAAACCTTGCTCTACAGAAAGGAAATTATTTCTATTAAAGGTAAAAATCCTTTTGTTGTAAATACCATTAACAAGAAGTCTGTGTATAAACAATTTCTACGACTTGTAGCAACCTGTGCTGTTCTGGATTTGGTTGAGAGGAAGCTTCTACAAAGAGCAATTCTTGGCAACAAATGAATTTTCTCTACTCAGTTCATATTACAATTTTCTCAACTGAAAGTATGTTCATTGTGTGTTATTTGGATTCCAGATGAAGAGGGAAGATCAAAGATAAACTATGCTAAAGTCTTCTCAATTTTTTTTTATTTCAACTATCAAAGAGAATGTTGTCTGACTCTTCATGACCATAATGAGGAAACTGAGGCAAACAAGGTTAAGTGACCTAGCCGGGGTCACACAGCTAGTAAGTGTCTGAGACCACATTAGAAATCAAGAAGATGAGTCTTCCTGACTGTAGGACTGGCACATTGAGAAACAGTATTGATATGAACTCTCTCTACTTAAAAAGTTGATTTTATATGTATAAATGCTAGCAATTATTACAAACGAAATTAGTCTAAAAGGAACATCAGATATAAATAGCATTTTTCCAATGTGAGGCAAGCTTCCCAAAAATCAAATGGGGCAAGTTGCCCCTCAAATCAACTTTTTAAGTACCAATGTTGTAGAAGTAGGGAACTAGGGGAAGTAGAGAACTCACCCCAAACGGAATGTCCCAGTCAGAGAATGGACAAGCCTATTACCTGATAACTCCCTAATTTTAACTAATTATTATTACTAAGTGCTAAGATCATTTATTCCTTATTCCTATGCTTCAGGAAAAGCCTGCAAAATTCTGGGGGAGATAGAAGAAGTAAAGCCCTTATCTCACTATCCTATTTACAATTCAGAAAAAAAACCTCCCAAAAATTAGGGAAAGAAATTACAATGAATGTAGCCAGACTATGGGTATAGGTCTCATCTATGTATTTTGATGGTAATTATGAAGTTTTTATTTTTGTTTGTGTTAGTAAGGGGGAGTATGGGGAGAATAAGAATTTCAGGAATTTATCTACTTCTCAACACTCCAGCCCAAATCTCTACCCTCCTTCCCACCCCCTTCAGCCAAAACATCACGAACTTTGAATTTCTAGCAGACTCCTGGTGGAAGTTGAAGCCAAATCCCTGAGAAGCCATCAATAGTGGGAAAGAGGAAGAGTACCTCAAGTTGTTTTCTCCTCTTTCTCACACTTGACTAGAGGAAGACCTTGTGAACTTGCAGAGGATAAATGGGTTCATATTTCATTTGCTTCTTAGAAACATCCCTGGAATCACAGGGGATAGCAGTAGTGCATCCATCAAGAGCTGGGGATAGACTTGGCATGATAAGAAAAAGCAGATTCAAAGCTCTACACAATCATCCCAGAAGGAAAGTTACACCACACTTAGCTACTTCCCACACTTGTCTAGCAAAAGGACTTCCCTGAATCTGATTTACTCCTTTGTTACATGTGCTCTCTAAGCTTGAGCCCACATTCCACTTCACAGGGCATGTCCTGGTAGGAGAATGTGCCATAGAATTTGGGGGGGGGGAGTTACCCAACTTTATCAGCAGTCCTGACTCAGTCTAGTCCCCTGTGTTAGTTTAACTTTTGTTTTGGAATGAAATGAGATATTCATAGGTTTTTCAACAGTTAACAAAAGCCATAACATAGAAAGACAAGGATACTTCAGATTAAGTAGAGTCCATCACTCATATCCAACAAAAATACACTTCTTCAGTCATAGAGTGCATAGTGACTTGTGAAGAAGTAGGGTGCTGGGACATACCAAGTCTGAATGGCATTAGGCTCCAGTGAATGGGCCTGGGATGTGGAGGGCAACAACACATCAATATGACCAGAAGCAGCCAGGAAATCCAAGCCTCAATTTTAGCCCCCTAGGCCACTCAAATCTTGGGGACATCTTCCTTGACTTTTAGGGAAAGAACTAGCTTTATCAATATAGGGGGTATTTGAGCAACCCTGCTAAACAGTGATCTTACCTTAAGTATACGTTATTATCATTTGAGGAGGGGAGAAAGAAAAAAAAAGGAGAGACATAAGGGGAGAAGAAAGGAGCAAAGGGAAAGAAAATGGAGGGAAGGAGAGAGGAAAGGAAGAAAGGGGAAATGAGGAAAAATTAGTTGAAAACCATGGAAGAGAGTCATATAGGATGAGAAAACATATACATTGTGATCTTTGAAGATGAGATCATGAGTGTAAAAAAAAGAAGCACAGTTGATGCCAACCAGTCCTTTATAATGATAAGCAGTTAACAAATTAATCTATTTCTTGAAATCTTGCTAGTTCAAGATAATAAAACCATGCTATCAGCATACAGGAGAATACTTGTCTTCCTAATTTCATTAGCTACAGGGCATGCATCCCATCTATCTAATAACTGCATCAAGTTGTTTTAAATATAAGTAACAAAGGAAGGATCTAGGACACCACTGTCTTTTACAGCATTTAGAATTTTAATTTCATGTGTCACTTTTCCTATTCCACCCTAATTCTGATAGATATTATGATAAAGGCCTTGAAAAAGTATTAGCTTTGGATTTATGCTGAGATGATATCTTTTTTTTTTTTTTTTGGTTTGTTCTAACCCATTGTGGCCATTGGACTGAGAAGAACTAGATTTATTTGAGTACTTCATCAAGCCTACTTAGCTCTACTAAAAGCTGATGGGGAACAGGATTGCTGCTCATGTACAGATGAAGTCTCTTTTCCCTTTGGGTACACATGACCACATATATTGTCAGCCACATTCCACTGTCCTTTTCATTACCAGGATGCTAACAGGCATTCTCCCTTTAACTCCCCCCATAAATGTCACTAAAACATCCATATCTGATATCCTGCCTGTGTTGTTGTTTATGCTTGTTGTAACATTTTTGACATGTATTTTTATAGTCATGCACATGCTCAGTAATGGGAAGGTTTCTCCATTGTTCTGCTAACAATCTTAGAGCATTTACATATTGATGCTTCATTTCATGCTTTGGTTTTAGTTTGATCTGATATCTGCTGATTTTCCTATCGAATTCTGCCATACAAGCATTATTAAGTGTATTATATGCAGTACAGTGTAATCGGTACTGTGGAGACAAAGTAAAAATAAAAATCAGTTCTTGGCTTCAAGGAACTTATACCATACTTGAGAAGTATAACTAATAGTCAGTTGGCCAACAAACATTTAAGGGTTTACTATATGCCAGGCACAGTGCTCAGTACCTGGGATACAAATACAAATAAAACCAAAGACGACAATCCTTCCCATCAAGGAGCTTAAAATCTTCTAATGGGAAAAAAAAAGACAATACACAAAGTTCCCCTTATGAAGGGGAGCAGAGTGGCTGGAAGTGTGCTAGGTCTCACAAGGCCATCAGAAGAGCCTAATCTACAGTCACGCCCATCAGAGAGATGTAGCCATTCTATAGTATAAACACCACTCTAAGAAATGTCCTGCAACAAGGCATTTTTCAGCTTTAGATGATTGATCAAATGTTTGAAATGAATAGAGTAACTGAATTCTTCCCTTATCCCCCCATCTAGAAATGTACAGTGACTGCGGGAATATAAACTGAGTAAAGGGACTAGTCTAGCTATCGATAGAGATTTATGCTATGATTCTTCTTGCAGAAGTGATACAACAGGCAACAAAGTCTCAGAATCTGCATTTGTTATTGATTCTGATGGCTGTGCACAAAGTCTCCCATTGGGATCTATTATAGTCCAGTTGTTATCTGAAAGGATAAATTGCTTGTAAAAAAAATGTGACCTTAATAAGTCTATGTGTGACTTCATCTGAGTTACACTTGAAATATTGTCTGGATAACTTCACCAGGATGTTTTGGCTTCCTTATGATTTTTTTTTTTTAAACCAAGACACAGAAGGTCTTGTCTTTTGATTAGCCAAGAGGTGGACCATCAATGCTGGTTTCAGCAGGCCTACAAATTATTGATATATTGTTATAGAGAGAGCTTCTCCCATAAGACAATCTATTAAATATCCTCTAGTGATGAGAGAGTTTTTCACGTGATTAGAAACACCCTGGCTTCATTTTAACCTCCTTATTTTATAATCTTGCTGTTGAAACTATGTTTGATCAGACTCAGGAACAACACTGTATAAGCCTGGGATAAGTTAAAGGGGAAAATGACTTCACTTTTGACTTGGTCTAGAACAGCAATGTCAGAGAATTCTGGGAGTTAAAATGGCAGAGTAGGCAGTAAATTGCCACAACCCTCCCATATTTACCTCAAACAACCACAAAATAGAGCCCCAAACCAAATGCTGGTACAACTGAAGCAGCAAAAAGATGGAGTGAAACAATCTCAGTATATCCAGGGGAATGGGCAGACTCCAGCTCCAAGAACTGCAATGTGCTGAAGCATAGCCCAAACAAACAGGTAGACACCCTATAGGTGCCTACACAGACAGGCAGCCAGGATCACTGCCCCTAACACATACTTCAACATTGCCCTGGGCAAATAGCCAGCCTCCAGCAACACAGGCATGCTTTGGTGTAGCCCCAGGGAAATACAGAAACACCCCACCAGCCTCAGTACATGCCAGATACCAGTACTAGGATCCCAGCTCAGTACCGGGTAAGCTGCCAGAGTCAGGGAAGGGCCTTGTAGGTTCTTGGGTGCAGCCTTTTGACTGAGGCCAAGTTTTACAGAACAAATCCTTCTAAGAGGATTTGTTTGGATTTGTTTTGTGAAGTCTGGATTCAGTCAAAGGACCTAGAGTGCTACCTGTGGCCTTGAGGCCACAGATTCCCCACCCCTGGGCCAGACCCTGCAGCCTCCAACAGAGCCAGTCACACCCCACCCAACCCCTCAGGGTAACACCAGACCTGAGATTCCATCTTGGGCCTCAGGGCAACATCAGTGAAACAGGAAGTAAATAGCCAGAGCCTGTAGCCCCTAGCACAAGAAGCCTGAGACAATGCCCAATCCACAGAGAGAGCAGAGCTCAAATTTAAAAGAAAAGAAAAAGGCCAAAAAAGAGGAGCAAAAGACAACAACAAAAGAAAAAGAATCTGACAATAGGAAGTTATTATGTGACAGGAAATATCAAGACAAAAACTCAGAAGAGGACAGCAATGTCAAAACACCTAAATGCGAACAAAAAAAAAAAAAAAGAAAATGGTATCAAGCCCAGAAAGATCTCATGGAAGAGTTCAAAAAGGAGCTTAAATATCATAAGTTCAAGGTAGAAGAAAAATGGGAAAAGAAAAGAAAAAAAAATGGGAAGAGAATCATGAAAAAAGAGTCAACAGCTTGGGGAAAAAATGCTTAAAAAGAGAATTGGCCAAAAAAGGAAACACAAAAATCTACTGAAGAAAGCAATTCTTTAAACAGCATAATTTGCCAAATGGAAAAGAAAGTATAAAAGCTAACTGAGGAAAACAACACCTTAAAATTTAGAATTGGGCAAGTGGAAACTAATGACTCTATGAGACATCAAGAATCAATCAAACAAATTCAAGAGAGTGAACAAAATAGAAGAAAATGTAAAATATCTAATTAGAAAAACAGCTGACATGGAAAAGATCCAGGAGAGACAATATCAGAATCATTCAACTACCTGAAACCAATACTCAAAAGGATGACCTGAACAGCATCTTCCAAGAAATTATCAAGGAAAACTGCCCCGATAGCCTGGGACCAGATGGTAAAATACACATTGAAAGAATCCACCAATCACCTCAGACAAGACATCCCAAAATAAAAATTCCAAGGAAAATTATAGCCAAATTTCATAACTATCAGGTCAAGGAAAAAAAAAAACTGCAAATGGCCAGAAAGAAACAATTCAAATATCGGAGAATCACAATCATGGTTACACAGGACTTAGCAGCTGCACCATAAAAGGATCATAGGTCAAGTAACACCATATTCTAGTGGCAAAGGAGTTAGGACTATAATTAAGAATAACCTAGCTGGCAAAATTAAGCATAATACCTCAAAGGAAGAAATGGTCATTCAGTGAAATAGAACGATCCCAATCTGTGACAAGGAGAAGACCAGAATTGAGCAAAAAGTTTGATCTCCAATATCAATACCCAAGGCCTAAAAAGATAAAAATAGAAAAGAAAATATAAGGGATTCAATGGAGCTGAACTGTTTACAGCCCTACATGAGAGGATGATGCTTATAATTCTTAAAAATTGTACCACCAATAGTACAGCTAGAAGGAATATGAATAGGCAGAGGGTATGGGTATAAGGTGAATTTGAGGTAATGACATAAAAAATAATTAAGGGATGAGAAAGAGGAGTATACTGAGTGCAGAAGGAAGGGAGAGGTAGAATGTAGTAAATTATTTCACATGAAGAGGCACAAAAAAATCTATTACAGTGAAGGGAAAGATAAGAGAGCGGATGATAGGCATCACTTGAACCTTACTCTCATCAGTATTGGCTCAAAGAGGGAAAAATATACACAATCAACTGAATATAGAAATCTATTCTATTGGACAGGAAAGTAGGGGGAGGGAGGAGATTAAGTAAAGGGGCAGGGGAAGGGGAACTGATAGAAGATAAGGCAGACCAGGGGAGGTGGTAGACAGAAACAAAACGCTGTCAAGGAGGGAAAGAATTATTAAGAGACATGAAAAACAGGAGGAAAAATAGGATAGAGGGAAATACAGAGTTAGTAATCATAATTGTGAATGTGAATGAGATGAACTCCCATAAAACAGAAGCAGATAGCAGGGTTGATCAAAAACCAGAATCCTACAATATGTTGTTTACAAGAAACACACTTGAAGCAGAGACACACACGCACACATAGTAAAGGTAAGGGTCTGAAGCAGAATCTATCAAGCTTCAGCTGAAGTTAAAAAAAGTCAGGGGTATCAATCCTGATCTCAGACAAATCAAAAGAAAAAGTAGACCTAATTAAAAGAGTTTGGGAAGGAAACTACATTGTGCTCAAAGGTACCATAGACAATGACAACATATATGAACCAAGTGGTATAGCATACAAATTGTTAAAGGAGAAGTTAAATGAGTTACAGGAAGAAATAGACAGCAAAACTATACTAGTGGGGAACTTCAACTGTCCCCTTTTAGAAATTGATAAATCCAAGCAAAAAATAAACAAGAAAGAAACTAAGGAGGAGAACAGAATATTTTAAAAGTTAGATATGACAGACCTTTGGAGAAAACTGAATGGAACCAGAAAGGAATATACCTTTTTCTCAGCAGCATGTGACACCTGAACGAAAACTAAGCATGTTATTAAGGCATAAAAGCCTCAAAATCAAATGTAGAAAGGCAGAAATATTAAATGTATTTGTTTTGGATCATAATGCAACAAAAATTACATTCAATAAAGGGCCATGGAAAGAAAGATTAAAAATTAACTGAAAACTAAATAATCAAACCCTAAAGAATAAGTGGGTCAAAAAACAGATCATAGAAACAATTAAAAATTTCATTAAAGAGAATGACAACAATGAGACAACATCCCAAAATTTATAGGATGTAGTCAAAGCAGTACTTATGGGAAATTTTATTTCTCTGAATTCTTACATCAACAAAAAAGAGAAGAGCAGATCATTGAATTGGGTATTCAACTAAAAAAAAAACTAGAAAAAGAACAAATTAAAATTCCCCAATTGAGCACCAAATTGGAAATCCTGAAAAAATCAAAGCTGAGATTAATAAAATTGGTAAAAATAACTATTGAGCTAATAAATAAAACCAGGAGCTAGTTTTATGGGAAAAAAAACAATAAGATAGATAACCTACTGGCTAATTTGATTTAAAAACAAAAAGAAAACCAAATCTCTAGTATCAAAAATTAAAAAAGTGAGATCACCAGCAATAAAGAAGAAATTAATCATTAGGAAATATTTCATCCAATTATGTCCTGACAATCCAAGCAAAATCAATGGATATTTACTAAAGTATAAATTACCCAGGTTAATATTAGGAAATAGAATGCCTAAATAACCCCACCTTAAAAAAAAAGAAATTGAACAACCATTAATGAACTCCCTAAGAAAAAATCCCCAGGGCCAGATGGGTTCACAAGCGAATTCTACCAAACATTTATAGAACAACTAATTCTAATGCTATATAGCAAAAATAGGTGAAAGAGTCCTATCAAACCCCTTTCATGGCATAAACATGGTGCTCATACCTAAACCAGGAAGAGCCAAAACAGAAAAAGAAAATTATAGACCAATTTTCCTAATGAATATTGATGCAAAAATTTTGAACAAAATATTAGCAAATCAATAATAGTGCTATATCACAAGCATAATGCACTGTGACCAAATGGGATTTATACCAGAATGCAGAGATGGTTGAATATAAGGAAAACTATCAACATAATTGACCACATCAATTACAAAACCAACAGAAATCATATGATTATCTCAATAGATGTAATAAAAGCTTTTGACAAAATACAGCACCCATTCCTATTAAAAACACAAAAGAGACAAGGAATGAAGGGAGCATTCCTTAAAATGATAAGCAGTATTTATCTAAAACCATCAGTAAGCATTATCTGTAATGCGAATAAGCTAGAAGCCTTCCCAATAAGATCAAGGGTGAAGCAAGGATATTCATTATCACCTTTATTATTCAATATAGTACTAGAAATGTTAACTATAGCAATAAGAGAAGAAAAAGAAATTAAAGCAATTAGAACAGACAATGAAGAAACAAAACTATTACTCTTTGTAAATTATATGATGGTATACTTACAGAATCCCAGAAAATCAACTAAAAAAACTGTGAAATAATTTACAACTATAGAATAGTCACAGAACATAAGATAAACCCACATAAATCAACAGTATTTCTTTATATGACCAGCAAAAACCAGCAGCAAGGAATAGAAAGAGAAACCTCATTTAAAATAACTGTAAAATTACTTGTGAGTCTACCTGCCAAGAAAAACCCAGGAACTATATGAACACAATTATAAAGCACTTTTCACACAAATAAAAACAGATTTAAACAATTGTACATATATCATTTGCTCATGAGTAGACCAAGAAAATATAATAAAAATCACAATTCTACATAAGCTAATATATTTATTCAGTACCATACCAATCGAACTAAAAAGAAATGAAAGAGCTAGAAAAAATTACAACAAAATTTATCTGGAAGAATAATGAATGACGGGTGGATTGGAATGGGGAAATACTAGAGGCAAGCAGGCCCACTAGCAATTTACCATAAAAGTTCAGGTGTGAGATGATGACGGCCTTCACCACAGTGGTGACAGTGCCTGAGAAGAAAAGGATGTGGGAGATGTTGCAATGGTAAGATTGACAGGCCTTGGCAACAGACTGGATATAGAAGGTGAAAGCCAGTAAGGAGAGAAGGGAGTCCAAGGTAAAAAGGAGGATAGTGTATAATAGTGAAGTTATTATGGAAAGAGAGCTTAGAGAGAGATAATTGAGGCCAGTTTTGGACATGTTGAGTTTACTATATCTACTACATATCTGCCCAATTTGAGGTATTTGTAAGTCAGTTGGAGATGAAAGATTGGAGGTCTGCACAGAGGTTGGCATGGGACAGGTAGAATATGACCTTCTATGTTAAGGAACAGGTTTTTGCTATCCCTAGCATTTAACACAGTTATTGGCACGTATTGGTACTTAATAAAACTTCTTGACGAAAGATACTGTCACTTTTAGAGAAATGGGAATAGCTTGATTTATTCTGTAGTCACATTCTCCTGACATTTCGTCCCCTCTCCAAAGTACATTTGGGTCTCTCAAAAACCCTCTGTGATTATCATTTCTGTGCCAAATGTATCAGGCTAAGAGAATGGCTAGAATAGCTTTTCTATATGTTTGAGTGGATGTTTTTTCTATTCTAATACTGCTCTAGGATTTTACCTCTGAAAGCAAGTACCTCTCTATGACTTCATTGCTCAACCACACATTTGTTTTTCTGTCAACAACTCCTTGAAATTATCTTCAAGATCAATTATTGGAAATGGTTAGTCGTGTGTGTGTGCTTGTATTTTAAAGCATTGAAGAATTAGTCTATTTCTTTTGTTCTTTCTATATAAGAAACCTAAATTTTTTAGTAGTAACTACTGGCTTGGAAAATATATATAGGAAAACAAAAGGCCAAACAGTGTTTTCTGTGCTGTCATTAGGGTTAATTTATTTAACCCATAACTTTAAAAGTTATGCTTCATTTCAGAATCTTTATTTTAATATTTATGTGTAGAATTGTGCTAAAAAGAAACTAGATTTAGAGTCAGACTATTCCCTGCTATCTGTAGAATCTTGTTTACTAACTCTGGGCCTCATTTATTTATCTGTAAAATGACACTTATTTTAGATGGTTTTTAAAGGTCCTCTGAGCTTTAAATTTATAATTCTATATATGGGGTTCTAAACCTTTGCCATTTAAACTGGAATTAGCCTGAATAGGAGACCAGAGAGAACCTTGAAAATGAACTGATAAAGACTTCAGCCAGTAGATGGGTAACACTGCACATGAAGTGGAAAGCTCTTTACATCCACGTGTAATCAAGAATTCACAAGAACCTATCTATTCGAACTTTTGGAAAACTGTGAAACCATGACTAAAAGCCCAGCTCCTTCTTTGAGAGAGAAAGAGACACAGACAGAAAGAGAGAGACAGATAGAGACAGAAAGAAAAAGGAGAAACAAAGAGAGACAGAGAAAGAAAGAGAAGGGGGTGGGGGAACATCCCCGAACAGAACATCAGAAAGTACAAGACAAGAGATGTTGATGAGGGGTCCAGGCAGGGGTGTTTGGAATCAGCTTGAACTGTAAGCTAATAATTAATTTTTCAATGTGAGCATTTATACTTCAGAAATCATCAAATGCTAAAAAAGCTGGATTTATTGTTTTGTTGATTGCCTAGATTTAAGAGGCTAAAGAAAGTGATGGATAACATGTTACTAATGCAGATTAAACTTCACTGAGTTCCAAGGGATTATATATTTGGTTTTTTTTTACCCTGGAGAGGTAATTGTTTACATATACCGGCTCATTTACCAGCACACCCCTAGAGCATGGCCATTTCATGTTGTTACTGTAGCCCTCTGTGACTGGGCCACTGTTACCACTCACCGTATCTTAGGCTGATGTCACCAGAAGTAAAGTCAGAGAAACAAAGAGAGCTTATACCAGGCCACAAATTTACTATAGACTAAAATGAGAGGTGAGAAACTGAGGTCAGGAGAATGTGGGAAGAGCAATTGCCATGGAATTGAGAACAGAGCTTAAATGATAAAACCAATTTCAAATTATAAAGTATTTGGGAAAGAATATTTGGGAGGATTTTAAGTTGTTGAACTTGCCATAGAGACCAGTCCCTGGTGGCAAATTTATCCATCACAATGCTTATTTCTGTGTGTTTTTTTTCTATTTTGCATTTCTGTCCACCTAGTATTTAAAAGCCAATATTAAGATTAAACTGTGTTTAGCTACTCTGGATATGTGGTATGTGAGGTAGTGCCTCAAGCAATTTTCTTCTTCCCCATTTTCCATCCTATGACATCTAATGTATATGTGTGTGTACATATATATACATATATGTGTATGCACATATGTGTATACATACATACATAGACATACATATATATACACCTATATGGATATAAAGATGTGTATGCACAGATATGTATGCATATATACCCATATATATGTACACGTATGTGTATGTATACACAAGAAGAAAAAAAGAAGACGACTCCTATTCTCCTAGGGCCAGGATCAAGGATTTTGGGGGAAAGGGTAGAGTCCACTTGAGGATGGGAGCCAGCCAAGAAGGAAAAACAATTCTCCTCAGACAAATTCCTTTTGCCCCACAAACTGCCAAAACGTATCACCACCAATACTAATATTTCACTGGTCTATTTTAGTTTTTATGGGATGCGCTTCTTGGATAAGGTTAACCACTTTTTCTTTTCAGCTATTTTACACCCCTTTCAATTCTTTCCTGAACAACTTCAGTGCCATCTTTTATTTCTTTTAGACATTCATATTATCCTTGTGAAAAATGACACCCTCCTCCTCCCACCTGCCACCGATTCTCTGCTTTCAATTGTTATTGATTTACTCCTTAAAGAACTCTAGAGCTACATAACTCTTCTACTAGATGATGTCTTCTTTGGTTTACTCATCTCTTCAGCTTTAATTCCTAAACTGGAGCTCTGTGACAGTGACAGGCTCTGCCCCCTGTTACACTTTTTGAGTTGGGTGACTGGCTCTCTAACGACTCACTCTGATTCACCTGTTTTCCTGCACTGACCTCCAAGGGCAGGAGTTACTGGAGTTTCAGCACTCTATGACATCCCTGAGCAGAGTGATAGGAATCTCAGATCCCCTGGGCAAATGGAATGTTCTGCTATAAATGTTGCTATACCATACTGGTCACTGTGGGGCTTCCAAATTCTCATTCCATCCCCAATTTCAGAACCATCTTAGGGCTGTCTCCAGACATGGAACAAGCAGAATATGTGATTCTTTGGTCCACCTCTGGTAGCTTCTTTGACTGTGCTTGTATTGGTTTTGTCTGCAGTCTCTTTTCTATTGCACATGTGTTGTTCTGGTACAGAAGTCCTTTACTGTATTTTCTTATTTGATTTCTTGATTATTTGGGCTAGAGTAGACTGGACTGCCTCTATCTATTCAAGCAGCAATTTTCACTGGAAGTCATACATTCAATTTTTACTGGTCCCTGAGCCTACCAAATTTAAAATGGGCTAATAAATACTGAGAATGCCTACTTGGTACAACTAGCAGGTTAGTAGGATGACCAGAGACCATGATGTGCCACAAGTTACTAAAGACTAGAGACAGCTCTCAGTTATCACTAAAGCATTGAAGATAATGGAGAATGAATTTATTTTTAATCATTAAATTTATAATTAAATTAAGAAAATTTAAGCATGGTAAGTTAAAAATTGTAGTTATTTATATGATCTTGTAACTTAAACACTTCAACCCAGCTGAGATATAGAAAAAAGAAATATAACCAATTTATAAAAACTCATCTTGGACTACAGTTTTGCATCAATCCAGTAACTTATCTATCTTTTAAATTATGTTGTCATTAGAAACAACATAATGCTGAGCAGGGGGCAACATGCAAAATCTGCCAAGTTTATAAATCTATTAGTGATACTATCTTATTAACAACATAGAAATATAAATGCATGTTATCTTTATGGATAAATGTATCACCATTTTTATTTTTTTTTAAATGGCTATCTGTTCTAGCTGAAATAACATAAAGATGCTAGCTGAAATAATATAAAGATACATAATGGTCAATACCTGCTAAATTTTATGGACTGTTTTGCATAGGAATCATGTTAACTAATAAGCATATTACACTTTAAAGATAACATGTCCTTTGCTGTAGTTACTCTATGTAGAAGGGGCATCTTCCTTCAGGCAGTTTCTCATTAGCAAATCAGACTCAACTGGCAGAACTCATTAGTAACCCTTTTCTGGATCATTATGTAGTCTGGGGGGTCCACCTCTATTCTTGTAAACATTCAATAAGACAGTATTCTGCCAGACTTTTGAATGTGTCTAAATCTTATTATTTATCTTTTTATTTATAAATCACAAATGAAAAAATTGCACAACATTTAGAGCCACTTGCTGAATATCTACAGCATCTATATTGTTTGAATTCTGTAGAATCCAAGTTATGCTAGACACATTGCAGAAATAGAGAAAAATGGTGTAAGAATTTGATGACCTGAGGGGCGGAGCCAAGATGGCGGCTGGGAAGCAGTGACTGGCGTGAGCTCCCCACCAAGTTCCTCCAAAAACCTATAAAACAATGGCTCTGAACCAATTTTAGAGCTGCAGAACCCACAAAGTGGCAGAGGGAAGCAGGGCTCCACCGCAGGACAGCCTGGATGGTCCCTGGGTAAGGTCGGTCCCACACGGACCTCC
>JAQQSZ010002129.1:0-14856 GCA_028646595.1 Phalanger gymnotis | reverse complement strand
GGACTAGGAGTCAAGGAGACCTGAATTCAAATCCATCCTCATATACTTACTAGCCGTGAGACCTTGGGCAAGTCACTTAGCCTCTGTCTCTATTTCCCCATCTATAAAATGGGGATAATAATAGCACCTGCCTTCCAGGGTTGTTGTGAGGATCAAATGAGGTCATATTTGTAAAGTGTTTGTAAGCCTTAAAGCACTATATAAATGCCAGATATATATTCATATACATATACATATACATGTACATATACGTATACATATACATATATGGATATGTAATATGTTAAAATATTTTAGTTAGACTTTATACAGATTGAAAAGGAGAGAAGTAGTCTGGCATTGTGGCTAGAGAGCCAGACTAAGAGTCAGGGAGACCAGAGGCCAAAACCTGCCTCTGCTCCATACTGGCTGACCCTTGATAGGTCACCTAACCCTACTGGTTATGTGACTGTGGACAAGTCATTTAACCTCATCAACCTCAGTTTTCTCATCTGTTAAGTGAAGTGTTGACTTAGATGATCTCAGAGATCCCTCTAAGCTCTCCCATAATTAGAGCATGAGCTCTGACCACAGGGATTGTTCAGCTTTTCCTATTTGTACCCCCAGGGCTTGGCACATAGTAACTGTCTAATAGATTTTATTGCTCATTAGTCCATCCATGTATTTCATTCCTTCCTCCTGTCTTCTCGGCAGGCTTTTGACATATACTCACTGTGTGATCGCAGAGCCCCAGAGTGACTTTCCAAGCTTCTGTTTTACAGACGTGTTGCTGCCCTGGTGGAGGAAATTTTGACACAAAGAATTCCCTTCACCATGAAATCACAGGTCCAAACTAAAAAATTGTTTGCAGAATCTTAGTGGGAGCAAACAACTGGAGTCAAGGAAGATTTTCCTTTCCAGGACCATCACCATAAGAAACAAAGTGAGATGAACTTCATCCCTCCCAAATGTGTCTCCTCCTTTCAGCTTCACAGAGGGTGCCAACCAGGGTTAGTAGGAAGGGATTCCCTCACCTGGGAGCTGCCAGGTATGCCCGTGTCCCTCTCTCTCTACCTAATTTCGATATCACCCCTCAGGAAGCTCACCCCACCGACCCTTCACTCATAACGCTCTTTGAACATAAAACACCGAAGATGACTCAAGGTTGGGCAAGTCTTTCCTCTGGCACACATCCAGGCAAGCTCTGAGTCTTACCAGCTCAAAAAGGAGACACACATGCTAGCATCTTCTTTCTGCCAGGGAAACTCTCCATGGCATTCTTCCATCCAAATACCAACTTCATAAAGCCTCGTGGTTGCACAGGAGAAGTTGTAATCTCAAATTTCTTAAAACAACACCAGAGAAATTGTCTCACTTACAATAGCATGATTTTACCCAGAAATAAGCAAAAGAAGATACCTCTGTGAAACAGAGGAGAAGGGACTTCACACTTTCGTCAATGATTTGATGAACGAATTCAGAACTAGGAGAGACTTCTCTTCTAAAATGAAATTAAGGTAGAGATCTCAGGGTTTTGCCCCTAGTGGACTGAATTTAGAGAGTGCGGAGAGCACTTGAAGTTACAGGATCATAGATTTGAGCAAGAAGGGACCTAAGAGGACCTCTAGTTTTACTGCCTCATTTTACATATGAGAAAACTAAGGCCCAGAGGAGTTAGGTGACTTGCCCAGGGAAAGAAATGACAGAGACAGGATTTTAACTCAGGTTGTCTGACCCCAAGCCAGTTTTCTTTCAGCAACAAGATGCTGCTTTTAGTCCTTCTGCAGATAGTTGCAGTGGAGAGTAAGCCCTGGATACCAGGATTAATTCATTAGCACAGGAAGCTATAGATGGAAGCATCTCTTCCCTGGCCCTAGCCTGCCCTGGTCCAGCCCCTGACCCATTCTCCCCATTCTTGGCCCCTCTGGAGCATCTGACATTATGGATCACTTTCTCTTCCTGTGTCGTCCCCCATGGATTTGGGGTCCACGGTACTCTCTGAGTTCTCCTACCTATGTGGCCCTTCTCAGTCTCCCTTGCTGTATCATCATCCATATCATGCCCTATAACTACAAGCTGCCCCCAAAGTTCTGTCCTGGGACCTCTGCTGTCTCTATACCCTCAGCTGATGATATCAGTTCTTATGGTTTAATTTTATATGCTAGGCAGCCAATTCCCATAGCAACACACCTGACTAGTCCCCCTATTTCTGGTTCTTCTGGACCTCTACCCCAAATCGATAGAGGAGCATAAAATTCAATATGTCCCAAATAGAGCTCATTATTCCTCCCCCAAGGCCAGCCCTTTTCCAACGAGAGTACTACCATGCTTCTAGTCACCTGGTTCACAGGCTCAGCACCATCCTCATCTCCTCCCTCTCACTCACTCCAAATGTTGCTGCTTTTACCTGACAACATCACACAGGTGTGCTCCCTTCTCTCCAGCCACACAGTCTCACCTTGGTTCAGGTCCCTGGGCTATCACAACACCCTCCTAATTGTTGTCCCTGGCCCAAGTCTTATCCATCTTTCAGACATTTGCCAAAGTGACTTTCCTGAAGCACAAGTCTGACCACATCACTCAGCAGAGTCCAGAGGTTCTCTCTACTATCTCCAGATTCAAATCTGAAATCCTTTCCCTTTACAACTAGGCCTCAACATATCTTTCCAACATTATTACTCATCTTCATGCGCTCTACAGGCTGGTCCAACTGGCCCTTTTGTTATTCCTTATACAGGGTGATGCATCTACTATCTACCTGCCTTTGTGGTGGCTCCATCCCATGCCTGGAATGTCCTCTGCCCTCTTCTTCCTTAGAATTCCCAGTGCCTTCAAGATTCTCCTCAAGGCTACCTTTCTCAGGGGTTCTGAACCTGGGGTCTGTGATCATTTTTCTTTTTAAAATTAAGTACCTATATTTCAGTATAATTGGCTTCCTTTGTAACCTTATGTAGTATATTTTATTCATTTAAAAACATAATTCTAAGAAGGAGACCATAGATTTCCTAAGACTGTCAAAGGAGCCCATGACAAAAGACAGGGGTAATAATCCCAGTTCTAAACCTTTCTTGATCAACCCCAGCAGCTAGTGCTCCTTCCAAGCCTTCAAATCACCTTGCTCTGCATCTATTTCATGTGTATGTACATGTATGTATATGTGTATGCATGTATGTATGTATACGCATATGGAGAATAATGGATAGAAGCTGCAGAGGTAAATTGAGATATGACTTAAGGAACTGCTTCCTAACATTTCAAGAAGTTCAGAGGTGTAAGAGTCTGCTGCAGGAGGGTCATGAGTTCTCACCAGTGGAAATCTTAGAGCGCACACACACACACACACACACACACACACACACACACACGTACCTATATATGTCTGCATATATGATAGATGTATGTGCATAAAAGTATATGATAGATGTGTATATACACATATTTGTGGAAATGTGGATAGATACATAGATAGATCAATATTCACATATACATGCACACAATACCAGTAGAATGTAAGCTCCTTGAGGTTGTTTAGTTGTTGTCATTCTATCACCAGCACCTAGGATAGGGCCTTGTACATGGAGATGCTTGATAAATACCTCTTCAATGCTAAAATATATTGGCCAGAACAATCACAGTGGATTTTGTTCTTGTCTTGCCTGGGAATGTGGCCCAATTCCTCAGAGCAGAGAACAGTGAGGTGGCCTGGAATCCCAGAGACTATGCTACCTGACACATCTCCCATCAGGACCCAGATGCTCTCCAAAGAGCCACACCACAGTAGCTGGGCAGTGAGAAGTCTCGCCATAGAAGCAAAAGCCATCCTCATAGAAGAACTCCTCAATAGGTTTTGGGCCTCAGCCAGTCCAGTCGCAATGCTGGCCATCTCTCCTATGGCTGGGAGCTGGACCACAGCGCTGGCTGACAAGGCAGCCTGATCATGAAAATAAGCTTCTCTGACAACAATGAGGAGAGAGGCAGATGAGTGTTTGGGGTCCTTACAGAGGCTCCATGAAGTGCTCAATGTCACCCCCTGATTGTTGTTGTTTCTTTTAACAAAATGACCCAAATAGAGTCAAAATTGGCAGACATTTGTGGGGCTTGTGGCATTGAAATAACACAGCCCTAAATGAGCATCTCTTCTTTTTTGAACAAATATCCATTAAAGCAACTAGATGATAGAGTCCCTGTGTTGAGCCTTAAGGGGAAAAGCTCACCCTAATCACCCTGATGACAGATTACAGTCTGTTCATTCTAGAGTTGGTTCCTGACTCCATGAAGATTCCCATGTGGGACACTCAGGTTCCACTCCCTAATAGTGATTAGAACATTAGTCCTAACAATTGGTGATGGGTATTCATGGGGATCCCCTACAGAATGCATTCTTCCAGGATAACAGTTGGCAGTCAGCAGAGATGAGGGGTAAGAGAAATGGAGAAAAGGGTACAGAGTGAAGGAAGAGATCTGCTGGTTTTAGCAGGGAGCAGGTTCAGTGCAAGTCAGCAGTATCATGGGAGTCAGACAAATGACTGCAATCTTAGGCTGCTGGAGAGGTATCAGGTCCGTGACTAAGAAGAGCAAAGAGAGTTCTCTGTTCTGGTCAGCCCACATCTAGAGTATGGGCTTCAGTACTGGGCAACACAGT
This sequence comes from Phalanger gymnotis, assembly GCA_028646595.1. Taxonomy (NCBI): domain Eukaryota; kingdom Metazoa; phylum Chordata; class Mammalia; order Diprotodontia; family Phalangeridae; genus Phalanger; species Phalanger gymnotis. The sequence goes on along the minus strand of JAQQSZ010002129.1, from coordinate 10,235 downwards.
TAAGGAAAGCCATTAATAAGCTAAAAAAAAGTGCCCAGAGGAAACACAATAAGTAGGCTAAAGGGGCTCATGTTCATGTCCTTTGGGGTCCATTGGAGGACTCAGAGATGTTTAGCTTGAAGAAAAGAAAACTCAAAGGAGAGGGGTCTGTTGGGTTGAAGCAGGCTTGGATTTGTCCTATTTGGTCATAGAAGGTAGAGTTGGTGAAAGATGCACATTGAGACTGACCCCAAGGAATTCCTAGTGCTATAGTGTGCCACAAGAGGAAGAGGGTTCCCAGAAATGGAAGACAGATGGCCACCTCTGTGGAATCAAGAATCACCTTTAAAGTGTGGGTTTGGATGAGATGTCCCAGGATGTCCTTTACAACTTGACCTTGCCACCTTAGGCAAGTCTCTCACCGTCTTTGAGCCTCAGCTTTCTCACCTGCAAAATGGGGCTAATGATGACTTGGAAGAATAACTTTACAGGAATGGATCATGTAAATCTCAAAGGACTCTAGAAATGTATATAATATATAAATAGGACTTGTCATCACTGTATGATACCTACAGTGTATAATATACCAGTGTATATTATAGTCCTTCAGAAAGTAATCACATGATATAAAGAGTGACTCTTGTAATAGGTCAACTGATGAATATTCAAAGGCTCATTTCATTTTAACTAGCATTCTTTTTATATTGCCCTAATCTCTCTCCTGACTGCCAGTCTCACATTACCAATTGCCTATTAGACATTTTGAAGCAGATGTCCCATGGATATCTGAAGTTCAATACAGCAGATGCAGAATTCATCTTCTCTCCTCCTACCAACTTTTCAATTCCTGTTGAGAGGACCACCAGTTTACCCAGCCTCCCAATGTAGGTGCCATCCTCAACCCCTAACTCGTACTCATACCACAGATCCAGACTGCTGCCAAATTCTGTCTTTTCTACCTTTGCAACACCTGCACTATGGTGGTAGGCCGTGGGAGTGAAAGAAGATGTACGTGAAAAATGCTGAGGAGACAGAAATGGCAAGATTTGATAACTGATTGGATATGCATTGTGTGTGAGAGAGAGAGAGAAATGAAGAATGACACTAAAGTTTGCTCTTCCAATTTTTCTGATAGTGAATATGCAATTGTCAAAGGTCAAACTGACTCCCCAACTCCTGCTGCCATTCCCTAATCCCCATCCACCTCAAGCCTCTACTGTGTCCAACTCCATATCTGCCTCCTCCTTCCAGTAAATCCTGCTCTAGAAATCTCGAATTTCCATTCATTTTATTCCCCTACTCTCCATGCTCCTGAGTTTTCTGGTTCTCAGTGAGGTTCAACTCCCTGAAGATGACACTGCTTTTTGGTCATCCTTTCCAGTACCAGCTGTAACTGTCTCAACTCTCATGGCCAGATACTCCTTCAGAGTATTTTTGATCTTGCTATCTGTCACCTATAAGTGTTCCACTTTCATGATCGGGACCTCTGAAATTCCTTGATCTGATCGTAGTCTCCTCTCCTTCCATCTCTCTCTATGCCTCCCTCCTAGCCTGCTCCCTACTCCTCATCTCAGCATGATGTCAAGCTCTCCACCTCTCAGTTACTTTCCCACTCCACCACTTTTACTCTGGAGGTTACATTCTCCTTTCTTCAAAGTCTCAACCCCCTAGTGAACAAACTCAACTCTGAAAGCCTCTACTGTCCAGGTCTTTGTTCACCTTCGTATCTTGCCAAAACCCAAACCTAGATTTATTCTCCATCTGCTGCCTCTACTCTAACTCATGTGCTACCAAGCTAAACTGGAAGAACTCATACAATCAGGCTGACAGGTCCATTAAAATTTTGTGTTATCTAATCTCAACTAGGGCAGTTAGAAGGCACAGTGGATAAAGTTGCCAGGCCTGGAATCCAGAGGACTTGAGTTCAAATTTGGCCTCTGTTGTGTTAATGTGTTTAAAGATCTTCCCCTCTCATTAATCCCCTTAATAGTCAGCTGAAATTGTCCTCTACAAAATCACCCACGATGTCCCACTTGCCAATCCAGATGATCTTTTCTTAATTTCTGCTCTTTAAAAAAATCTCCTGCTTGGATCCTTCTCTAGTCTAACACTAATTAGGGCAGGTAATGACCTTTTCCCTATTTGCACCCCCACCCACCCAAGCACCTCTCTAATACATCCATCATATCTAATTCTGTACTCCAGCTTTGAAAGCTACATGACAACAGGGAGCCTCTCTGAAGTAAACTCTGAGCTTAGCTCAGGGCTCTATCCACAGCAGACACTTACTGAAGCTTCTTTGAATTAGATGAAAGCCTTCCTCCCAAATTCTATCATTTTATCCAAATTAATGACTTACCAAAGTCTCTTTCCTAAAGCAGCAGTCAAAGGGCTTTGAAGGTGAATTTTTATCCCAAGCAGACCTAAGAGGTTAGAACTATTTATTTTCTACTATAATCATTTCTTTTTTAATACTTGATTTTTAAAGATGATGGGTTTGAGTCAGAAAGAGATAAAATTTGACGTTTTTCTTTGTCATAGAAGATATAATCCTTTAAGTAATTTATTTTCCTATCAGGAACTCAAGTCCTGATAAATGAAAATATTTCCTAAATTAAAAATATTTAACTAACACAAAAGTCAAACTGCAAAGTTGAAATTGCAAAGCAATTTGTTACCCTTAGAACTGAAGTCTGATTCTAGTTGTTTTGAGAAGAGTAACTTTGTCCTAAGAGGCATGGGGAATCTTGATGGGAGTGGCCTCAAAGTGCCTCGAAGTCTGTCTATTACAGAGAAGGAGCTCATCTGTGTGAGCAGAGGGAGCTCTCTCTAGGTCAGACTCCTCCCGCCAATGAAAACCAGCACCTGCTTAGAAGCTTATAGTCTCAGAGGTTTGCAGAGGGCACTGTGACTTGTCCAGAGCCACCCAGCCTGTATGTGTCAGAAGCCCAACCGGAACATAGGCCATCCCACCTCCTTTCTCTCCACCAGGCCGCTTGCCTCTCATGTAGAGGGTTCTAAGGTATACAAAGTACTTTTTATACTTAATCCCATTGGAGCCTAACCACTCTCTTATGTAAGTAATACAAGGATTATTACCCTCCTCTTAAAGACAGGGAACCTCCATTCCCCAATAAAAGGTCAAACAGTATGAACAGGAAGTTTTCAGAAGAAGAAATCCAAGCCATCAAAACCATATAAAAAAGACTCTAAATGTCTAATAATTGGAGAAATGAAAGCTGCAATTCACTCCCTGCTGTTGGCAAAGAGGATCCCAAAAGAAAAGGGTAGATACTGTAGGGGCTATGGGAAAACAGGCAGGTGAAGAAACTGGCATGGATTAAATGAAAAGAAAAATAAAGGTGAGGGACCTGTGACTCAGGAAAGCTAAGTGACTTATCCAAGGCCAGAGAGGGATCAGACCCCAGCTCCATCACTCAATACTTGTATGGCATTGAGCAAGAGATACAGTGGAAGGAGCCAGGCTCTGACACAAAAAGACTGGGTTCAAATCCAGCCATTTCCTTCTCCAAATCTAAGTGACCTTTGACGCCCCCTGAGCATCAGTTTCCTCAAGTGTAAAAAGAGGGTATTGGATGAGGAGGCCTCTGAGGTGCCCCCCAGGGGCTCCCAGAGCAATGATCTCTTGGTTCTAAGGGATTTCACCCCTCTATGCCTCAATTTCCAAAACTACATAATGAGGGTACATGATGGCCTCTGAACTCCTTCCCAGCTATAAGCCTATGAACAGCCTACCCACGTTATTAGACAAACGCTACCAGCATTCCTCAATCCTATTTGACTAGTGAGGCATTGAGACACAGAAAGAATAGAAATTACCCATATTCACGTACCTAAAGAGTATTTTGAATGCTGCCTGACTCCAGAGCTCCACTCTGCTCTCACCTTTGAGTCTGCTGCTCTTGAGGCTCTTGCTGCCATTATGCTCCATCTGCTCACCCCAAACTCAAAGCCAACAAGAGCTCTCACATAGACGTTGTGTCCCCAAGTTAGAAGGTGAGCTTGGACTGCCTTGATTTGTATCACCAGTGCCTAGCATGTAGTAAATGCTCAATAAATGTTTTTAGCTCTTCCACAGCCTGGATTCTCTCCTGTCTCCTTATACCCCTTTCATGACCCAAACCATTGAGCAACAAGACAGTCACTACTTGTAAACAACAAGGGTTTGATTGCAAAAGCCATCCACTTTTCCAAGCTGTCTGGGATAACTGTGTTATCTGTTGATAGTTGAATTTACGTTTAAGGGAAAATCATCTCTCTGTTGTTAACAGTGATGGGGTTTTTTGTGGCAGCCTCTGTCCATGCTTTGTGGAATGATTAAAAATGAAGGCTTTTCCCTTGAGTTTTAATCTGGGAAGGACAAACAGCGACACAGATAAAACCTTTTGCACAAACAGCTGTCGTCCTTCTTTTTGGCCTACACAAAACCAACAAGAGAAGCTGACTTTGGAGTCAAGAGAACCCATGTTCAAGTCATGTCCCTGACACTGCCTGGCTTTATAACCCTGAGAAAGTCACTTATCTCCTGTGTGCTCCAGTCAGCTTTCAGGGGCTCCTAGATAAAAGCCAGTTTTACTGGAATGTGGAGAATGTGAAGGCAGATAATGTGTGATCCTGGAGGTGATAGGGAAGCATTTGGATTTATTGAGAGCAGGGGTGACATGGGGAGACCTGGGCTTTAGGAAAAGGCCAGGATGGATAGGAGGGGGGACAGAGTTGAGATGGGAAGACCCAGGTGAAAGGTGCTAAATACCAGCCTCCAAGTGGTAGCTGTGTAAGAGGAGCAGAGCCGGCATATCAGAGAAATGCTCTAAAGGCAGAAAGGACAGGATCTGGCCCCAGAGAGATGATCATTGAACTCATGTGAGCTGATGAAGTCACTAAGTGAGAAAGGAGAAGAGATCTAGTAAAGGTGATGGAGAAGGAGCAGCCAGGAGGGCAGGAGGAGAACCTGGGGAGGGAAGTGACACCAAAACCTAAAGAGGGAATGAAAGAGTCCAGAAGGAGAAGGCAAGAGCAGGAAATGAGTGCAAGAGCTAGGATTCGAACCCAGCTCCTCTCTAAGACTCCAGCAGGTCCAGACGCAGATCTGTATTAGTTGAGGGAGTTCCTCTCCAGGAGCTCCCCACACTGATGAAATTCCAGGCCTGGCAAGAAGACAAGAAAGCACACCAATGAAGGCATCAGCTTGCTTTTGCTCATCAACTTTTCCAAGGGTTTAGGCGGCAAAGAGGTATAAGCCTCAGTTTGTTTTGGACATACTGAGTATGATGATGAACATCCAAAAATACATAAAATGTATGCTTCGTTAATACAAAGTTAATAAATATAAATAGATACATGGAGTCAAATTCAAGGTAATTTGGAGAGAATGTGCTAGCAGCTGGGGCGGCATCACGGAAGGATTGAGACACAAGACAGTGCCCAAGCTGCACCTTAGAAGAAGAGAGGGTGTGGGAGGGAGGGATTGTAGGCATGGGGGCTTATGTTTTATTTCTCTACTGTGAACGAAGTTCTTTAGGCTATGGGGTGCTGTCTTAGACATGACACCATCACTCATTCTCTTCTCTCTGCATCTGATGCATTGCCTGGATTCAATTCTTCCTCACATTAAGTGTCCCTGGTGGGCTTTCCTGCCTCTTTCTGGGGGTTGTCTGCCCCCATTAGATTGTAAGTTCCTGGAGCGCAGGGACTATCTTTCTTTTTATTAATTGTATTCCCAGGGCTTAGCACAGTACCTGGAACATAGTAGGCACTTAATAAATGCTTATAGCCTTCCTTCTTTCTTCTTTTTAAAGCTTCCTTAATGTTCCCTAGCAAAATTTACACAGACGTAAGCTGCTTTCTTACAAATATACATGGAATGCATTTTGAGACTCCTCACTAACTAGGGGGTAAGCCTTAGCAAGGCTTTGGACAGAGCCACCATCTTGGACCGTTCTTCACATTCTTGAGGTCTAATAAACACACCCAATGTATTCAGGCAGCATTAATTTTGGGGCCCATGTGTATTTTAGGGGAAATGGACTCCACATGGCCTTGATTCATTTACACTTAAATCATTGAAATGTTGTTTTGTAATGGCTGGCCCAATGTCTAAGGCAGTTTTAGGCCTTTTTATATCTTTCTCCTTAAAAACAGGAAGATGTCTAATGCCAGGATTAAATGATATTAAAACACTGAGTGATTCCAGTTTGGGATACCAATCCATGCTTGTGAATTCTGTGTGTATTTTCAGAGGTGTCTCCTCCTCAATTGAGGCATGACTTCTGGACCACTTTCAGCACAAAGATTGATAGCTAGCCCTCATGGGCCTTTCCACCTCCCAGTCTTGTTCCCATGGTCCTAAAAGTATAGAACACGGTTTATAGAACCCAATATTAAATACAGATGATTGACATACACTCCACAGAGTCATAGGAGTTCAATGGAGTTTAACAGCATTGCAACAGAGTCCAACATTCTTAGATTTAGTGCACTTAGGGTTAGGGTGACCAGTGACTTCACTTTTTGGGGCTCAGTGTGAAAGTCTGTAAAATGAGGGGGTTGGCCAACCTCTGAGGTCCCTTCTAAAAACTAATCCTATAACCATTGGGAACACTTCCTAACACACAACAGAATGGCTGGGCCTTTGTGGCTAAGTCCTAGGATACTGCCCAATACCTAGAGATCCTCTGATTAGCTCAGGGTCACACAGATCGCAGATTTCTTAGGTGGGATTTTAATCCAGGACTTCCTGACTCCAATTCTAGCACTCTGGCCACAACTGTACATGCTCTCATCTTCAAAATGGGAATTATCATATTTACGCAGCTGCCTCCCCAGGTTGTTACTTGTAAACCCTCTGAAGGCTAACATGGTATGGTGGCATAAGCCTGGTCTCAGAGTAAGAGCACTTGGGCTCTATTCCCACCTAAGCTATCGATGACCCCTGTAACTGTGGGCACGTGCTCTCATTCCAGGGGCCTCAGTTTTCATACCTATCAAATGAGGGGCTTAGAGGGGCACCTAAATAGCCTCCCAAATCCATTATAACTCTGACTCCTGTGGTAATTATAACCTGGAAGACCCATGGCATCATTTTTGGAGTTCAACCTCTGTTATGGAAGGACTAGACTAAAATATGTCTGCTCTTTCATTCAAGTCACACATGCAAATGCAGCCATATGAATTCATTGGTTCATCTGGCCAAAACCAAAAATTACCTCAAATTAAAATCTATGAAGGTTGACCACAAGAAGGAACATTGCACGGTGGAAAGAGAGTGTTCCTTAGAGTCCAGAAGAATAGAGTTCAAATCCTGTATCAGCATATACCAGCCAGTGGCCTTGGGGATAGTAAATTCTAAAGTAATAAAGGCCGGATTTTCTCATAGGCTCCAATGCGGTGATCTAACTAGGTGAATGTAGCCAAAGGAGGCACATTTAAGACTGATCAATTTACTTAAGGCAAGGCATAAGAAGCAAGTATTTGTTTAGTAATTTAATAAGCATTTTTAAGCACTTCCTTTGGGACAGGTATAGAAAACAATGAACGTTGTCTGTGCCCTCAAAAAGCTCACATTCCAAAGAAGGCAGCCTGAGTTAAGGGATATAGCACCAGCCTTGAGGTCAAGGACAGAGCTAGAGCCTAGACCGGTGATTTCATTGATGTAGGCAATTCCCCAATGAGAAAAGTCCTTCTTCCAACACAAGTAGGCATCTTCTCTGAAACGCAGAGTCCTAGAAAGCTATCTAGAATGCTAAGAGGTTAAATGATTTGTCCAGGTTCATACAGGTCTTTTCAGCTCACACATCTGTTTTCTAGCCACTATACCCTACTGCCTCAGCCACTTGATTTAAAATCCCCTCAGAGAAGACTTGGGGCTGAGCAGTGGCAGGCCAGCCTGGAAGCCAGGCTCCCTAATTCTTTCCCTCCTGTATGCCTTTCAGTCGATAACACTTTTTGTATGTCTGAGGCTTCGCAAATGTAAAGGGTAGACTCTCCCTGCTTTCAAAGTTTGAAGATGGCTGTGTGAAAACAGCATCTTACCGCAGCTCTCTCACAAGTTCTGCCAGATTCCCCTAAAAAAGTGAATCTGAGCAGATTTGAGACAGTTAGAAGCCGCTAGCAGTCTGAGTAGGGCAAATTTCCATGCCAGGAGAGTCTGAAAGGTCAATGGAGGGATCTGTAGGCTGGGAGAGCGCTCGGCTTGTGGAGCTGTACCAAACAGCACCAAAGTGAAAGCAGCTGCTGAAACCAACCAGCAAGACAGGCTGGGAGAAAGCTGGCAACCTGAAACCAGTGCAGATCCCCAGGTTCTCCAACACAGGACGAGAGTCTGCTGAAGCAACAAGAGGAAGCAGTGCAGTGCCTCTGGCCGTGAGACATCTACTCCTGAGGCTTGCAGCCCAAAGGATGGAAATTACCTTCTTGAACTTCTGGGAGACATAATGGCCAGGTAAACAGCTCTAATTCCCCCCCCGATACACACACACACACACACACACACACACACACACACACACACACACACACCCAGAGAATTCCTCCGGGAAAAGACACTGCAATAGAGGAGACAGAAGTGAGACTTCAGTGGCCAAGAACTGGGAGTTCCTGAGTCCTGGGGGGCAGAGCCAGCAGGGGTCAACACCAGGTGCCCAGACATACCCTTGCACCCCCAGGGGAAGCAGCAGACCTAAGCACAGACAACAAACAGCTGAGACCATTGCTGAAGAGCAACAGTGCTGGAGAGCAGCTGCAAGGGAAAAGGAGAATTCAGGCAGCAAGACCCCCTCCCCCATACCTCAGGAAACTGAAGGCTATAATACACAAAGCCAGTAAATAGACTCACAGTTTCCAGAATGAGAAACCTGGGACAGAGATCCCTGGACCCCAAAAGCAGAAATCCACTGTAAAGACAGGAAAAAGCTCACCAATGTGAAGAGGAACGCAAAAAAACTGAGGACCATTGATTCATTTTACAGAGAAAGGGATGATCAAAATACCAATTTGGAAGAGGATAGCATTGACACTATACTCACATCTGATACCTCAAAAGGAAATGTGAACTGGTCTCAAGCCCAAAAAGCATTACTGGAAGAGCTAAAAGAAGGATTTTAAAAACAAAATTACGGAGGTAAAAAAAAAAAGGGGAAAATGGGAAAAAAAAACCACTGACAAAATCAAGTCTTTAAGAAATAAGATTGGTGAAATGGCTATGGAGATTCAGAATCTAAACAGAGAAAATGATACCCTGAAAGATAAAATCAACCAATTAGAAAAGGAGACTCAAAAGCAAAATGAAGACAGCAGCTCATTAAAAATTAGAATTGAGCAAGTGGAAACTAATGACTCTATGAGTCATCAAGAAGCAGTAAAACAAAATGTGAAGAATGAAAAAATAGAAGAAAATGTGAAATATCTGATTGGAAAAACAACTGACCTGGAAAATAGATCCAGGAGAGATGATCTAAGAATTATTGGTCTACTGGAAATCTATGATGAAAAAAGCCCTGACTATCTTTGAGAAAATTATCAAAGATAACTGCCCAGAGGTCTAGAACCAGAGGGTAAAATAGTCATTGAAAGAATCCACTGATCACCCCTTGAAAGAGACCTCAAGTTCAAAACTCCAAGAAATATTTTAGCCAAATTTCAGAATTACAAAGTCAAGGAGAAAATACTGCAAGCAGCCAAAAAGAAACCATTCAAATATCATGGGACGATAGTCAGGATCACACAGGATCTCTCAGTTTCTACATTAAATGACAGAAGGAATTGGAATATGATATTCTGAAAGGTAAAGGAGCTGGGACTACAACCAAGCATCAACTACTTAGCAAGACTGAGCATGATCTTTAGGGCAAGGAGATGGACATTCAACAAAATAAGAGAATTCCAGACCTTCCTGATGAAAAGGCCAGAACTCAATGGAAAATTCGATCTTCAAACACAAAACACAAGAGAGACATAAAAAGGTAAACGGGGGAAAATGCCCCACAAAACTTATTAATCAATAAGGGCAAATTATTTACATCTTTATATAGGATTATATCATTTTATGTAGGTTATGTATATATATGCATATATATGTACATATATGTGTGTCAATCTTGAGAATAGTACAGTTATTATGATAATTGAAAGAGATACACATAGACTGTGGATGTCTGTATAAAATAAATGACATAAGGATTAAAACCACAATTAAGAGATGTCAAGGGAGGGTTCTGGGAGAAGAAGTAAGGAGGTAG
>JAQQSZ010002128.1:0-14856 GCA_028646595.1 Phalanger gymnotis | reverse complement strand
CCAATTAATTCTTCCCACCAGGTGGGCCTGAAGCAACTCCAGCTGTAGTTCTGTATATGCACCTCCTCCACTGCTCCCGGAGCGGTGGCTGAATATAGAACTCCTTCACTCTGTCCCTGTAGCTTTTCCCACTAACCTTCTCTGTTGTCTTTGGTGTTTGTGGGTTGAGAAGTCTGGTAACTGCCTCAGCTCACTGATTCAGGGTACTAGGGCCTGTTCTGCCTGGCTCCTAGTCTGGTTGGTCTGGGCATAAACCATGCTGGTCTCTGCTCCACTCACCTCCCAGCTCTGCGGGATAGACCTCACTCAGCGACCATCCAGGCTGTCCTGGGCTGGAGTCCTGCTTCCCTCTGCTATTCTGTGGATTCTGCAGTTCTAGAATTTGTTCAGAGTCATTTTTTTTCTTGGTGTTTGGAGGGTCCTGGGGGAGTGCCCTATGCAAGTGCCAGCTTTCCAGCTGCCATCTTGGCTCTGCCCCTAGATTCTTTAACCTAAAATCTGAACTCTATTGGCATCTCTTCTTCAAATCTAATTTTGATCAGAAGGAATCACAGAGAAGCAGGACAGTTTTGAAAGTTATATATTGAATTTGTTATATGTTTAAAGATAAAAACAAACTATACATAGATATCTTTGGTTTCATGTATTTCAGTTTCTTTTTCTGTCCATGGAAAAGCTTATTTTATTTGGTGCTTGTTAAGTTCAGATTTTTTTAAAGTTAGATAAAATTAAAATATAAAGTTTAAACTAGTGAGTAATGCTGCTAAATTACAGCTCAGCTCTTCCAAGTTACCTGTTTTTTTTGAGGAGGGAAGGCAGGGCAATTGGGGTTAAGTGACTTGCCCAACATCACCCATCTAGTAAGTGTGTCAAAGTGTCTGTGGCTGGACTTGAACTCAGGATTCTCCTGACTCCTGGGCTGGTGCTCTACTCACTGTGCCACCTGGATGCCCAAAATTTCAACTTCTTTTTTTGGAGGCAATTAGGGTTAAGTGACTTGCCCAGAGTCACACATTAAATATCTTAGGCTAGATTTGAACTCATGTCCTCCTGACTCCACAGCCAGTCCACTGTACCACCTAACTGCCCCAAAGTTACCTGTTTTAAAATAAAATATTGGAGACCTCATCCTCCATTAACTAAGCTTAGCAGATTTTTTTATTTGTTTTATTGACACCTTTTTTACACCACTGACATTTTCTGATAAATCCCCACTTTCACCCAGAAACTGTTTCTTGTTACTAAGAATACGGTTAAGCAAAACTAAGACAGAGACATTTTATTGCCATAAGTACAAATTTTACACGTCTTCCCCTCTTTTCCCTACTACCTCACTACTGAGAGTATGGAAATATAATTTGTCATCTATTTTCCAGGACAAAGATTGGTCATCGTGTTTAATTTGGGTCCAGTTGCCATTCAGTGTTTTTTGTTTGTTTACATTTGTCATAGTGTATATTGTTTTCATGTTCCTGCTTCCTTTTCAGATAGGTCTTCCCTTGCTTCCCTGAGTTGCTCATATTCATTGTTTCTCCTACAACTTGTTTAGATACTCCTCATTTACAAGTTTATAGATTTAAATCTAGATGACACATCAAATCCAAACCCCTTATTTTCAGATGGTGAGACTATGTCTTATGAAGTCTAAATGTCCAGAAAGGCACAGGTCAAAAATACATGAGGCTGGTTTGAACTGAGCTTTTTCTAACCCTGAATACAATCCTTTCTCTAATTCATCATGCTTTGTTTCAATTCATGTCCATCTGTTGTGTTTCCATATTTTTTTTGTTCTTTTTTTGCTGCCCCCACCCATACAAGTGCTGCTATGACTATTTGCATATATTGGACCTTTCTGTTTTGGGGCTCTTTGGGGTGGGGTACTGCTGGTATGATTCGCAGATGAACCAAGAATTTATCAATGTAGAATCTTCCCTTGGCCCCTCCAACTTTGCTGGCCTTTCATCACCTTTGCCAATTTTCTGATTGCAGGCTGAAACCTTTCAATCCTCTCAATGTACTTTTCTCTTACTATTAGTGATTTGTAGCGCCAGGTGGAATTATAACAGCTTCAGTAGCTAAGTAGTTACAAAGCTGCCCAATGATCTAGGTTGTCATTGTGGTTCTAGACACCATGTAATTCAATTATGCCATTCAAATAAGCTGATATTGATCATTTATAGAGAGCCCTGTGCTAAATCCTGGCTATATAAAGATGAAAAATGTGCCCTCCAAGATCTACGTAATAGAAGAAGAGGTATATATATATATATATATATATATATATATATATATATATATGCCTGTAAATTGAAGACTAGATGGCAACTAAGACCTATGATGTGATTGGGGAAGAAGAAGAGCAGAAGCATTTATTAAACACTTACTATGTGCTACGCACTATGCCAAGCACTTTAGAAATATTACTTCATTTGATGCTAGCTAGTATATGTTGATGTGCACAGGAAATATCAATCTTATTGACATAGAGGATGTTTTTAATTGTTATTTAATTATTTTTCAGTTGTATCTGACTCGTTATGATTCTTTTGGGGTTTTCTTGGTAAAGATACTGGAGTTATTTGCCATTTCCTTCTCCAGCTCATTTTACTTTGTTTTGCTTTTTTGGAGGGAGGAAGACAGGGCAATTGGGGTTAAGTGACTTGCCCAAGGTCACTCAGCTAGTAAGTGTGTTAAGTATCTGAGGCCGGATTTGAGCTCAAGTCCTCCTGACTCCAGGGCCGTTGCTCTACTCACTGCACCACTTAGCTGCCCCCTCATTTTACAGGAAGTGAGTAAACAAAGTTTTGTAATTTACCCAGCTAGTAAGTGTCTAAAGCTGAATTTAAACTCAGGTCTTTCCAACTCTTTATCCACTGTGCCTCCTAGCCACACCATAGAGGATATAAGGAAAGGCAAATTATTTATCTTGGGGAATAAGGGTAGGGAAAATAAAGAGCTGGCAGTTGAAGGAGAAGAAAGATCTTAATAAGGAGAACAAATGGTTATAGATTGCAACACTATCAGATACACAAAAATGATTAGATGTAAGAGGTGAGAGAGGAAAAAATACTGCACTTCTCCATTGCCTAGAGGCAACTGGAAGCCATTAAAGATTTTAGAGAGTTGAGGAATAATAACGATAATAATAGTAATTAGGAATAAAAATAGGACTTTTTTTAGGAATACAAAGGCATGGGCTAGTGCCTCTAAGTCAACATGATGACCTAACCTTCTATCTTAAAGGGAGCAAGGCATAATATTACCGTATATCCTTGTTTCATAGTATAATCCCTCAACTAACTGTAACATCTTAAGTATTGTATAGGAATTCAGTGGGGTTATGTCTTCAGCAGGAACTTTCTTATACCTACAAATAATAATAAAAACTGACATTTATATCACACCTATGGGTCAGGCACTATCTACGAACTTTACAAATATTGTTTCATTTCATTCTTATAGGTAAAAAGTGCCTTTTTATTATCCTCATTTACTGTTGAAGAAGCTGAGGTTAAGTGACTTGCCTATGGTTATATACCTAGAAAGTTTGTGAGGTCAGATTTGAACTCAAGTCTTCTTGATTCCTTCCAGGACTAGGGATCTATTCACTGCACCATCTGCTCCTGCCAAATCTACCTACAACGGCAGTGACTTTTTCTGAACTCCTTTTAATGATATCAGGAGAATCTGGTTTCACTTACAAAATAACACTTTCATTTTTAAAACCTTAAGCCCATGGTCTACACATGAGCCAATGACAGCTTTGTAGATACAAAAAAAATGAGAGATGACAGACTCAGATTCAATACTAGTCTAAATGGAACATGCTGCTGGAAAAAAAAATGTCTCTGATTCTTACTACCAGGTAGCATTTCAGCCACTGGAGAAAATTAAACCTGGTAATTTGTAGCAGCATTATGTACTTATATTCAAAATGGGTCTGATTTTAATTTGTAGAGAATGCAAGTCATTAAAGGAGGAAAGTAGTTATATAATTTTTAAAATTACAGCTAATACAGAAGTCAAGTAGTGAAAAGAAAATGTGCAGAAACAATTTCCAAATTTTTCATCTTTTGATGATTTTTTTTAGTTTTGTTATTAGCAAAAGAAAAGCAAGTTTTGGCTATTCACTGCAAAATAATTGTTCCTTGGAGGGAAGGAAATACATTTGCACTCCATTAGTTATTTTAGCCAGACAGATTACCACTTGGAAAAGAAACCTTTGGCTTTTTCCTATTTTTCCTTTATTATTCATGATAACAAGCATGCTAAATATCATGTAGCAATTCATTAAAAATTCTAGCCTCCTGGTTCCTTTATTTCATCAACTTCTATGAGTATAAACATTCCTTCTAATTCTCACCAGTATGATCACACTTTAGATTTCAGATCACTCAAAAGTATGCAACTCACACAATTTTGGATCCTAAGTTTTTTCTTGAGGTCTGTCTCTTATTCATCTACCTCTTTCACTAGGAAGTAGAGGGAGGTGGTGGTGGTTCTTGAGTGGGATGTGGCCACTGCAGGATTTGTACGTGTTAGAAGTCCTCAATGCAAAGCAAGGCTAGAGGCAGCTATAGCAGCCTCAGTTGTTTTAGCATCAAAATATTCCTAGGTCAGAATGGTATCAACCTGCCTATTTCCCTACCATATTATTTTCAGGTTCATTTCCTTGAAATTTTCACATTATATTTTCAGGTTTCTTAAAGTCTAGGACATGATCACGATTCTCTCTCTCTCCCTCCCTCTCTTCCTCTTATAGCCTCTCCCTCACTCCCTCTCTTCTTCTCTCCCTTTGCCCTCTCTTCCTCTCTCCCCCCTCTCCCTCCCCACCTCTAATTGTTCATAATATAAAACAATTTCTCCTAGATTCCATTCTCATCCAGCTAGCACTGTGAAAAAAAAAAAAACTTCCACCCTGTATGGATTTTGCCCACATTCCTTCTGGTCATAGACAAATTTATATTAGAGAGCCATTTAGATATTTAAATAAGTTTCAAAAAGCATGGAAACTAGAAGAGGTATATATCAAACTCAGCAGGTCCCAAATTGAATTCGTTGTCTTTCCTTCCATCTTCTCTCCTATTTCCAGCTTCCTACTACAACAGAGAGCAGCAGCATTCTCCCAATTATCTAGGCTTGTAGCCATGGTCTCATCCAGGACTCCTCATTCACCCCTCTCCTTCCCCATGGCCTCATATAGTGCCTTATGTGTGGCAGGCATTTAATGAATGTCTATTGAAATGAATCTAATTTCTATAATACAATCTACTTGAGGGACTGAATTGTTCCTCTGCCTCTCTCACGTGGAAGTGGAGGGAAGGAGGTGGTTCTTGAGTGGGATGGGACCATTGTAAGATATTTATCTGCCAGAGGTCCTTAATTCCAAGTAGTCCTAGCAGCAGCTGCAGCAACCTCATTGCAAAAAGCAACTTTGACTTCCAGAGAGCTCCAAAAATTTGTGGTTGACCTGAAGTGCCAGACAGTCCACGCAGGGTAATTTCACTCGTTTACTAATCAATGTGATGTTCTCTTTTCCAAAAGCTTCTATTCTGTCCTGACACCAGACAAATCAAACTGGTTGTCATCTCCCTGCTGCAATAACCAAATCAAAAAATGATAGGTCCTGTGAGTGGCTTAATTGAAAGCCAAGTGTGACAGAGGAGAGAAATGAGATGCTAATCATGTCTGACACATTTGAATCAATATAAAACATAGGCCAAGAAAACATTCAGCAAAATATATAATTTTCCTTGATGGAACAAATAGGAAATAAGAGACATTATAAGCTATACAGTCTGGCTACGTGTGATGAAACAAAGAGCTTCAAATTCATAGACTAGGAAGAAAAAAAACCTAATTAGTTTAAGGGTGTTAATGCTCTGAAAAGAGAAAGTTTAAGTCTGGAGGTGACCAGAAATGTTCAGAGAGAAGGAGGGAACAGAGAGAAATATATCCCTTTCCCAAAGGAAAAAGAAAATCATTGCCCTATGTTTATATCATAAGCTAGACAGGAACTTAAACATAACCTAGTCATCTTAGCATATAGATCATGAATCCAGCATGTAGAATGAGACAAATTTTTGGATGAGGAGATTTTTTGCCTTATTCTCCTTATTTATTCCAAGCATTGTGCTTTTCTTTTTTTTCAAGAGGCTTAGAGGGGACAAAGGAATTAGTGATAATGTTGCACCACTCCATTCCCTCCAAAAGAATAGAAATAAAAGATGATAATTGTAAAATAGTGCACAAAAGAGAATATTAGAAAATTCAGAAGGAAGTAAAGAGGAGCATGAAGTTTTGAAAGTAACAGTTGAATTCATCGTAGACTTTTTAAATGCAAGCTTTAAATAATAGATATTTGCCATTTCACTTGTAGCTTTTTCTGTTTTACTTTGTCTGTAGTGTTCATAAATTCTAGAATTAAGAAAACCTAGTCATAGGATCATAGGATATGAATTCCATTGAACCTAGATTGAGTTTGTGCCTAATAGGTGCTGGGCACTATGTAAGGCACTAGAGATAAAAAGAAAGGGTAAAATCTCTGGCCTCAACTTGATTACGTTCTTCTTCACAACTCCTGTCATAGTTAGGACATTAACTCTTGAATAAAAGTTGAGTAAATTAAACTAAATGCTGCATTCATGTAGAATTAGAACTATATTGTTGTGGACCTTATGTATTCCAATTCTCTGATTTTACAGATGAAGCCACTGAGACATCACTAGGACCTTGGAGAATACTGCTTCTTTAGAATGGTGGACATGGAAGCTGGATTGATGATGGGTGGATCCCCAGATTCCAGCCTGGCATTAGGGTGTGTAATGAGAGAGTGGAGGCAGCAAGTTAAAAAGACCTGAATTTAAATCTAACTTCAGACACTTACCATTGATACACCTCTGAGCACCTCTGTCTGACTCAGTTTCCTCATCTGTTAAATGAAAATAATAATAGCATTTACCTTCCAAAGGATTTGTGGGGATTCAATGAGATAATATTTGCAAAGTATTCCACATACCTTAAAGCCCTACAGAAATATTAGCTAGAGAGCCAGCAGTTTTATTTTATTTTATTTTATTTTTTTGGAAATCTGGTGGTAAAGGAGAAATGAGAGACAATGCAATAGCCTGAGAGAGTTTTAGGGTTAAGGGAAAACATTTGTTGTTCACTTTGATATTTTTTTTAGGATTGAGGAAAACAGCATTTTTGAGAAGGAGATACATTTTGGTGGTCAAAAGTTTTGAGCTAAAATGCCCCTTAGCTTGTGATATTCAGCATCACAGAAAAATGTAATGAATATGGACTGAAGATATTTTTAAATTACAAAGCAAGTCTTTTGTTTAGAAAAATGATTTGGGTATAGTTGGTGAATAGAAAATGTCTTAGCAGTATTATCTTTTTCTCCTAGATTCAAGCAGCTGGAAGAGATCTTGAGATGATCTCTAATCTGCCTTAGTACTAATAAAACTTTAAATTCCAAGTAGGTCTGGCCTGTCTTATTTAAACTTTATATTTCCTCAGCCTTTAATGTGATGCTTTGCACCCAATAGATGCTTAATCAATGTCTGTTCTTTGTCTGAGCGCTGCTTAGATTGTCATTTTACCATAGGGTTTTTGTTCACAATTGTCTAGCTTACTTACACGTGCTATTTTCTCTCATAAGTTGGCGCAATAAAACTACCCAAATGAATTGAAGCACATCTCCTCAAAAAACAAAACAAAAACATATAATCCAAGTTGGCTTTTTAAATGGCTGTCTGAAAAGTAGAACTGTTAACAATGTTAATAGAATATTTCACTGGGTAGAAATGTTTAATTTTGCTTTAGTACACTAGACATCTCTGGAAAACTGCAATGCATTTCCAGTCATTGGCAGTACCCTGGAAGATATACATTAAATGAAGTCTTGTCCTTGGGTTGATTTCATGATAGCTTTTGTATCATTTTGAGAATACCTCAGTGTCTGACCCAAAGCCAGGACTAGGCAACTGGGGCTTTTCTTCAGGGCACAGGCATTTAGTGTGAGTTTAGTGGCACTTATTTTCCTCATTAATGCCTAATTACCAAAAATAATTAGTTAAAATAGGAAGCATTCCTGGTTGGCATTTGAGTTTCCTAAACTGTGAGTTGACTTGATGCAACAGCATGGATGACCACAGAGTTTCTTTCTGGCTCTAAATCTATGATTTCGGTGAACATTCCCTTACTCCCCACCCCATCCCCACCCCCAGTGTTTATGTTTTGAAATGTACTCCCATTAGGATAGTTTCCTAGGGTTTCTTTCCATTCCCCCAAATGAATTTGTCTGAAAAAATGATTTATGGGTCCATTTATGGTTGCTTTCCCTGGAATACATTTCGTGAGGTTTGTCCCATGCTCAACAAAGACTAGTAGCCATTCTGTTCAATGGCATTCTGATGTCAAGATTGGCTTTATTTGTAAAGATAGCTTGTTCGTTATCAGGACTAAAAATTTTCTGGGGCATATTGGAAAGGTTTGGAGAAAGGGTAAAGAATGAACTCAAAGAATTTACTAGAATCATATCCATGAATTAGTCATGTTAAGAGGTCATTTTTAAATTTTTAATATATTTTTATTTATTTTATTAAATATTTCTAATTACATATAAAATAATTTACCCTTCATTTTTAAAGATTTTGAGTTCCAAATTCTCTCCTTCCCTCACCCATTTATTGGGAAGGCAAGCAATATATTGATTATACATGTGAAGTCATGAAAAACATATTTCCATATTTGTCATCTTACAAAAGAAAACACACAAAATTTAAGAAAAATAAAGTTTAAAAATATGCTTCAACCTGCACTCTGAGTTCATCAGTTCAAAAGAGTTCATTGTAATAAAATATTCTTACCACTAAAACTTAAGGATAAGGATTAGGGCTGGACCTGAGATTCCATTGTTATAGGGAATGTCCACATGAAGAAACTCCCTATCATAAATTAGGCTGAAATTGAAGACACGCCTTCAAAGTTACTAAACTACATGTACCCTTTGACCCAATAATATTACCGAGTATATATCTACCTCATAGAGATCAAAGAAAGAGAGGAATGACCTATACATACCAGAAAATTTTAGAGCAAGTCTTCTCATAGTAGCAAAACCTGCAAACAAAGTAGGGGTGCATACTTCTATTAGAGAATGGCTAAATAAATTCTGATATGTCAATGTAATGGAATATTGATGCATCATAAGAAATTACAAAATGGACAGTTTCAGAGGATGCTGAGAAGGCCTGTGTGAACTGAGGCATGGTAAAATGAGCAGAACCTGGAGAACAATATATAAAATAACAACAGTATTATAATGAACAACAATCTCAAAAGACTTTAGAATTCTTATCAATATAATGACAAGCCATAATTCCAGGAGACCAAAGTGGAAGCCTCCTACCATTCTCCTGGGAAAGAAGTGGTAGACACAAAATACAATATGAGATGTGACTTTTTGGATATTGCTAAAAAGGGAATTTGTTTTAGTTTACTATGCATAATTTTATGATGGCTTAATTTTTATTTTTAATTGTTTGCTTTGGAATGGTGGAAAAGAGAAAAATACATGCTTATTTATTGGAAAAATTATATATTTTTAATGGAGACAAATTGTAAAAACATGGCAGGAAAGTAGGAACTAGAGTGATTGAAAAAGGTACATCACCGTTGAACTAGGCAAGGCCATGGAAGTTTTCATGTAATGTTCCATCGTATCATCTAATATAAAAATCTACTAAAAAATCATGTTATGGATAAAAATATAACAATGCATATTGACATATTCTCTGCAACTTAAAATTTTAGAGTGTTGTCTAGAGCACTGAAATGTTTGGTGACCACTCCAGGGACCCACAGCCAATATTTGTCACGGGCAACATTTAAACCTATTGACTTTGCACTCAGTCTCATACTAAATTAAAAAAAAAAGTATATTGCTTGTAGATTTCAGAGAAGATTCCAACAGATGTTATTGAATTGAATAAAGCAATGCCACTTTCCATGTTTAGCAGTATTTGGAACTGTATCACTCTAGATAAAGCAAAATCTGCTTTCAGGATCAGTTACATTCTCAAAGCATTGTCTTGGCTCAGTAATATGATAATCTCCCTTCCAACAAGATTTAGGAATACCAAAGTAAAGTATATTTTAAAATTATTGACTCAGAAGGCAGTAAAAATATCTAACTATGGAGTTAGAGGACCTGGATTGAAATCTTCATTCTTCTACTTGCTGCCTAGGTGATCCTGGACAATTAGCGAGTAAGTCATCGAGCTCTTATTTGTTAAAAGCTTAATAGCTATCAGGCATTATGCTAAGTGCGGAGGAAAAAAAAGAAAGCCAATATTAGTCCTTAGCCTCAAAAATCATCATTTAACAGGTAATGCATCTCTTTGGCTCTCAATTTCTTCATCTATAACATAAGGATATTGGGCTAGATGATCTCTACAATCCTTTGTAGCTCTAAGTCAATGATAATATAAGTATTTCAGGATCTCTTTTCTTTTGGTCTTTTAAGTATTTTTATCATTTTTAACATTTTATTATTTTATTATTAACATTTTATTATTTTATTATTTTTAACATTTTTTTAATTTTTTATTCTCTTCCTCCCTGCCACCCCAACCCTACCCACTGAAAAGGCAAGAAAATTATACATGTGAAATCATATATCTTAACTATACCACAAAACAGCAAAATAACCCCCAATAAGTTCATTGAGACTATGATTACTCTTTCATGTCTATCTTTTTATGGTTCTCTTGATTCTTGGGTTTAAATGTCGAAATTTCTATCAGCTGTGGTCTGTTCATCAAGAATGCTTGAAATTAGTAATAAAATCCATTTTGTTAAATATCCATTTTCTGCCTTAAAGGATTATACTCAGTTTTTCTGGGTAAATTATTCATGGCTGCAATCTTAGCCCCTTTCCCTTCTGTAATATTATGCCCCAAGTCTTCTGCTTCTTTAATGTGGAAGCTGCTAAATCTTATAAATTTTCACTGTGGTTCCAAGATATTTGAATTGTTCTTTCTGACTGCTTGTAATATTTTCCCCTAGACCTAGGAGCTCTGGAATTTGGCAATAATATTCCTGGGAGTTTTCATTTTGTGATGTTTTTCAAGAAGCGATCAGTGAATTCTTTCAATTTCTATTTTCTACTCTTGATCTAAGATATCGAGGAAGTTTTCTTTTATGATTTCTTGAAATAGGATGTCTATACTCTTTTATTGATAATGGCTTTAAAGCACATTCCAGTAATACTCAAATTATTTCTCCTTGATCTATTTTACAGGTCATTTATTTTTCTGATGAGATATTTCATTTTTTTTCCATTTTTTGACTTTGTTTTGTTCCTTCTTGATGTCTCATGGAGTTATTAATTTTCACTTGGTCAATTCTAATTTTAAGGATTATTTTCTTTCAAGCACAAATTTCTTACAGCACAATAATATTCCCTTACATTTATATACCACAACTTGTTCAGCCATTCCCCAATGGATGGGCATCCCCTTGATTTCCAGTTCTTGGCCACCATGAAAAGAGCTGCTATAAATATTTTTGTACATGTGGGTCCTTTTCCCATTTTTATAATCTCTTTGGGATATAGCCCTAGAAATGATATTGCTGGGTCCAAGGGTATGCACATTTTTATAGTCCTTTGAATACAGTTCCAAATTACTCTCCAAAATGGCTGGATCAGTTCACAACTCCAGCAACGATGCATTAGTGTTACAATTTTCCCACATCTTCTCCAGCATTTATCATTTTCCTGTTTTGTCATGTTAGCCAATCTGACAGGTGTGATGTTTTGCCTCAGAGTTGTTTTGATTTGCATCTGTCTAATCCATAGTGATTTAGAGCATTTTTTCATATGACTGTAGATAGCTTTAATTTTGTAAGACTCCATTCTTTAATTCACAAAGCTCTGTTCGTGAAAGACCTACTATGTGCCAGACACTAGGGATATAAGGACAAAAAGTGAAATTATTCATACCGTCAAGAACTTATATGCTACAGGCGGAAGTCATTAAAATAAGACAAATTGGAAAGACCATTGGATTGGGAACCAGGAGAAGTGCTTGTTCTATTTCAGCCATTAACTAGCTGTACAAGTGTAGGCAACTTCCTTAGCCTTTCTGGACCTTACTTTTACTCATTTATCAGATGGGGGAGGTTGGAGTTGATGATGCTTATGGTGTTATCTAACTCTAGGATCCTCTGAGCTTTTATTCTTGTAGAAGGCCAACCAAATATCTGGCATATTGAACTCACTGCTTCTTGTAGTATACACAAGTATCAAATTGGTCAATACTGTAGTGACACTAGAAAAATAATTTCAATGGGAAAATCTCTCTCTCTCTCTCTCTCTCTCTGTGTGTGTGTGTGTGTTTCTCTCTCACACACTTTCTCTTTCTCTCTCTACCTTTCCTCTCACTCCCCCCTATTTTCCTCTCCCCTCTCTTTCCCTATCTCTGTCTCCCTGTCTCTAAGTGTCTCTGTCTCTGCCTATTTGCCTATCTCTCTCTCTCTCTTTGAAGATGTGCTGTTCATTATTCCTATCAAAATGGTATAAAGTTGATCAAAAGAACACACAACTGTTATTTTTCTTCAGTGGCAGAAATTGGCTTCTATCAAATAAAAAAAATTAATTGGCACAGATTATCCCAAAGCTCTCAATTATCTTCAGGGTGAAATTTATGGGTGAATTTGTATTTCTTTATTTGTTATGCTGCTGAGTCTCTGAAATAATGAGCTGTGTTTGTTCAGTGCCATGTGAGCATTTAAAAGATGCCATCCTTTTCGTAATCACGGTTTGTGATTTGGGGAATGCTTGTACATAGCAATGCCTCTGAGAGCCAAGGAAGATGATGCAAAATGAACAAGCTGAGCTATCCAAGGCTTCAGAAGCAAAAATTAGGTTACTACTAATTCTGAAGTAAAACCACTCAACCAGCAAGATTGTTTCCTTTGTAGACTCAGACTTTACATTGCACGAGAGGGTCCAGTGACAACATTAGGCTGTCTGTTTCTATGCCAGCTGTAAACTGAAAGAAACATATCCCCAACCATTTTAAATGAAAATCTTTGTCTTCCAGTTTGGGGGTTTTGTTTTTTGTTTTGTTCTTCTTGTTGTTAATGATGTCATTTCTTTTGAATGGATGTGATGTGACATGGGACAAAGAGCACTGGATTTGAACCCTTGTTTGACCTATAAGATCATAAATTTAGGGCTAAGAGGCAACTTAATAGTCATCTGAGGCCCAGAGACATTCAATAATTTTACCAAGGTCTCACAAATGGAAAGTAGTAGACCTCACGTTTGAATCCATATTTTAGATTCAGTGGTTTTTAGACTGCAACATCCTATCTGCCTTGCTCACTACCTCCAGGACACTGAGTCTTGTTTATCTATTTGAATCCTACCTTATTCACATTTAGATGGTCTCTGAAGTTCATTTCAGTTATAGATCCTATTATCTCAAATACGAAAGCTTTATTTTTCTTCTAATCCTCATAAATAAAATATCTAGTCAGTTTCAGATCAAACCTCACACCTCACCCTGCAACAATCCATCAGAAAAATATGGCCTAGTGGGCAGCTAGGTGGTGCAGTGAGTAGATTACTGGCCTTGGAGTCAGGAGGACCTGAGTTCAAATCCAGCCTGAGACACTTGACACATTTACTAGCTGTGTGACCTTGGGCAAGTCACTTAACCCCAATTGCCCTGCCTCCCCCGCCTCCAAAAAACAAAGAAAAAAGAAAGAAAAATATGGCCTACCTGGGCATCTTGCCATCATCCCTATTACTCCCCCACTTCTTCCCTAGAACAGCCATCCTCTGAAACTGATGTCCAGAAACCATCCTCCCGTCCTCCTACCCCTCACCAGATTTGGTGATTTACTCTGGCTGCGTCTCAAGCGCAGATTTACTTAACCCATCGACTGAGCCAATCTCATACCTTGCTTCACGTCCCATCCAGCAGCAACTGATCAGAATACAGGGCACCGCCCAGTAATTTTGTCATCTGCACTATTACTGCTGTTCTCTTCACCCAGAGAGCCTACTTTCCACTGCTTGTTCTCAGAGCAGTAATCAGATCAATACCCCTATTGTAAATAGAACTTCCCATAATCCCTGCGACTCCTCACACCAAAGCTCCCTCACTTCTCTGGCTACCACTTCCTATAAACGATATATTATCTGCCACTATTAGGATATAAGGTTTTTTTGAGAGCAGAAACTCTCTTTTTTTTATTTGCATCTTTAATATCTGCTATATAAGATATGTAGATATATAGCATATATATATATATATATATATATATATATAAGATATAAGATAGCTATATAAAATAAGCTCATTCATTCAAATATACAGGTTGGGATAAACAATGGCCATGACGTTTAGCCATATTTGACGTATTCTTTAGTTTCTAAGGCAAAGTGAATTGGGCAGCTCTGGAGCATACAGGCAGCATAGGTAGGTGGGGCGGTTGAATTCTGCTTGCTATTTCTTACAGAACACAACAGTAGGAGAGCCTCAGAACTTGGAGTTGTGGGACAGTTTCAAGAACATGAAATTTCTTCTCAGTGCATCAGGATCCTAGCTCTTGCCTTTATTAGTGTGTTGGTAAGCAAAAAGGCCTTTGTTTTCTTTGAGTAACTCGGTGTACTTCATTAAGCCTTACTAGGTGCTAAGCCTCAGGCCCAAAGCCCTATTAGGTGTGGAACCTACATGGGTGTGGATTGGTGACTGGGGTGGGGCCCAAGGTGGGGCTGGCTAAAGGGAGGTGTTAACTCCAGAGCCATGCCCTATTAGGTGTTAACCTAATCTATGT
>JAQQSZ010002127.1:0-14856 GCA_028646595.1 Phalanger gymnotis | reverse complement strand
TTATAGGTTTTTGGAGGAACTTGGTGGGGAGCTCACGCCAGTCACTGCTTCCCAGCCGCCATCTTGTGACATTCTGTCAGTTGTTTTTCTAATGAGATATTTCACATTGTCTTCTATTTTTTTCATTCTTTTGGTTTTGTTTCATGGTTTCCTGATTTCTCCCAAAGTCATTAGCTTCCATTTGCTCAATTCTAATTTTTAAGGGATTATTTTCTTCACTGAGCTTTTGTACCTGCTTTTCCATTTGGCCAATTCTACTTTTTAAGGAGTTATTTTTTTTCTTCCATGATTTTTTCTCTCTGTTTTCATTTGGCCACTTCTGCTTTTTAAGGCATTCTTCTCCTTATTGGCTTTTTGCACCTCTTTTACTATTTGGCCTAGTCTGTTTTTTAAGGTGCTATTTTCTTCAGTATTGTTTTATGTCTCCTCTACCAAGCTGTTGACTTGTTTTTTCATAATTTTTGTGCATCACTCTCATTTCTTTTCTCAATTGTTCATCTACCTCTCTTACTTGATTTTCCAAATCCTTTTTGAGCTCTTCCATGGCCTTCTTGGAGGCTTTGGATGTAGACTTTCTTATCTTCTTCTGAGTGTGTGTTTTGATCCTCTTCTTCACCATAGTAACTTTCTATGGTCAGATTTTTTTTGTTGTTTGCTCATTTCCCCAGCCTAATTTTTGATTTGTAACTGTTAAAGTAGGGCTCTACTTGCAGGGTAGAGTGTGCATTGTCCCAAGCTTCAGGGGTTCTGCGCAGCTGTTTATGGAGATACATTTAGGGACCTGTAAATTTTCAGTTATTTCAAGGTTTGCTCTAAGGAGAGGTGTTTACTATTCTCCTGACCTATGCTCTGGTCTGTGAGTGACCACAATTCCTCTTTTCTACCCTGGAACTGTGAGGAGGGTCCCCCCTCCACTGTGTCCACAAGCTCTGCTGTGGTAGTACTCCTCCTTGACTTGGGACTGCCACCCAGAACTGTGACCCAGAATCAGACTATGGGCAAAGCAGTAGAGTCCTGCCTCAGTGCTAGCAAAGAGACCCCTGTAATATTGTTTTGACCAGTTGTTTGACCCCCTTAACACATGTTGGCTGAGAGCTCCAGAAGCAGCTGTTGCTGCTGCTGATTCAGTGGCTACCAAGGCCTTCTCCTGGCTTGCTGGAGCTGGGGATATGCTGGTGTGGCCTGCACTGGACTATGTTCTGCTATTACTGAGGTGTGATAGAAATTTCCTGCTGACCCTCTAAGTTGTCTTTGGTATATGTAGAGTGAGAGGTCTGGAAACTGTCACTACTGCCACTGATTTGGTCTCCCTGAGGCCTGGTCCTTGTTTGCTGGGGCCCTGTCTGTGCTGGCATGGCCTGTGTTGGACTGCACGCCTCTCTCACCCTGGTGCAGTAGCCCTTTTCTGCTGACCTTCTAAGTTTTCTTGGGCTGGAAAATTGTTTCACTCTGTCTTTACATGGTTTATGCCATTCTAGAATTTGTTTAGAGTCATTATTTAAAGGTATTTGGAGGGATTTGGGGGAGAGCTCAGATGAATTCATGCCCTTATTCCACCATCTCGGCTCTGCCTCTCAACCTTGGCCTTTTTAAAACTAAGAGGAAATCCAGGAAGAGAGGGTAGTCAACAGCATCAAAGGAGCTATATCTGAAAGGATGAAGCCTGATAAAAAGCTTCTGATTAAGCAGTTCAGAGACCATTGATAACTTTGGAGAGAGTAGTTTCCATTGATCGATTAGGTTGGGCTAGGTTGTAAGGGATTGAGAAGTGACTTAGAGGAAGAAGAAGCCAGTGTGGTTTTTTCAAGGAATTTGTCTGAGAAAGTGAGGTGAGATATAGGATGATATAGGATGATGCTTTTAGGGGATGATAGACTCTAGTGGAGGTGAGAATGATTGATGATGCTGTCTTCTGAAAGAGACAGGAGGCAGGTCACCGCTGTGTCAGAAATTGAGGAAAGGAAGAGAACATGGAAGAAGATGTCTTGCAATTTTGAGATGAAGAGAATGAGAGAAGCATTAGGTCACAGTGAATGGACTCAGTTTTCTCAATCTGTAGCTGAGGGGATGGCAGGGAAGGGGTGCTGTGGGAAGCTTTGAAGTGATGAAGTTCAGAATAGTGACTCAATTAGCAAAGAATGAATTACCTTTCTGCAGTTAGAGTCCAGTTTAGGTCGGAAAGTGTGGGTTAGCAATGTGTACATAGTCATGAAATTTTTTCTAGCTATGTAATGCAGTTTGGGCACAGGAGCAGAGGAGGCAGAAGGTGGGTGTAATATAGAGCTGAGGTTTGGCAGGCTATAAGAACAAGGGGTCAAGATATTCAAGAATAGAGGACAGAGTTGAAATGGCTAGCTATTGGATCAAGATTGGAAATCAAGGAAAGTGAAGTCAGAGTAGAGGTAATGACCTGAGAAAGCATTAAGTAGTAGAGGGATGGGAGGTTTTGATGAGAATGGCAAAGAATGAGTTTAAGGAGGTTGAGGTATAGGGAAAAGAGGAATGATAGGAAGTTATGACCAGAGGGGAATGTCATAGTTTTTAATTAGGGAAGTAGGACACTTGTAGGTAATGGCAAAATCTAGGGTGTAGCCCATCACTATATGTGGTTCTGGTGAAAATATTGGTTCTTGTAGGATTGAGTACATGGCAGTAAAGGACTTATTTAGAATTATAATACTTTACCTCAAGATGCAGTTATTATATGATAATGATGTTTTAGTTTTCCTTTTCCAAATATTATTTTTGAGGGAGGCAGCATGGTGTAGTAGAAGAAACTTTGAAACTAGATTCATAAGATCTTGGTTCAAATCTTAGGCTTGCCACTTGCTCTTTGTGTGACCTTAGATGTAACTTCTCTGGATCTCTGTTTCATCTATAAAGTGAGGAAGTTAAATTAGATAACCTTGAAGGTTCCTCCTGCCTCCAAGTTTATGATCCTAAAAGACTATATACTCCGTTCAGGTCCTCCTTCTGCACTTCATTGCACTATGAAGGTGAACCTGGGTTCATGAAGGCTAGGTCAATGGAGTGGGAGCTCTGACAGGTGTTACTGAGTTGGAAGGCTTTGACTACAGGCCTGATGATAGTTTACATGTCTGTTGTTTGAGTACCAACCCGAATAAGTTAGAGGCTCCTTGTAGGTTGGCTATGGGTTGAGAAATTCTTTTGATCCCAGAAATTCTTCAAGACCCTTATCTAAGTTTCAGAGGCCTGAGATCCATGTTAGTAGAGAGAGTGCCCATACTAGTGTAGTTAGAAATCCTTGACATCTTTGATGTCTAACTTTCAACACTCTTGTTTTTCTAATTTTGGACCATAGACTCAAATGTCTTTTCTAATTTCCTAAAGAAAAGAAAACTCGTAGACTCTCAGGAAGGTACTTTTATAATTTATTCCTCATTCACCTAGTTCCTTCCCCATCTCTTGTTAGAACTAAAGCTGATGCAAGTCCTCTTTTCTCTTCTCTTCTCCTCTTTTCTCCTCTTCTCTCCTCTTCCTTTCCAGTCCCTTCCCTGCCCAGTTCTTTCATTTGCCATGTGGTTAGAAGAGTAACTTTCTATTTGGTATATTAATGTGATTCTGTAAATGATGGTACAGCCCTTTGGATATAAACCTTTTCAGATTTTCCTGTTTTCCTGCCCTAACCACAATCCCTGTATTCTCAGGAGAGCAGAAGAAGGGCTGAGGCTATAGGGTCTTATGGTACTGGAGAGTACTTTTCTCACCATGTTGTTCCAGAGATCAGAATGGAAACCAATTATAGTAATATGAGTTCTGGCTCAAGATAAAAAATAACTTTAGAAGAACTGGAGCCACTGAGCTCCATGAGTCCCCTCATGAGGTAGAAAAGGTCATCTAGACCAATGGCGCTTCTGCAAAATTAAAGAATTATTGAGTCTTAGACTTTTAGAGGTAAAGGAGATCTTAGAGGTCATAGATTTAGAAATAGAAGGGACCATAGAGGTACTCAAGTTCAAACCCTTCATTTCACAAATGAGGATACTAGGGCTCAGAGAAGTTAAGTAACTGGCCAGAGCCCATACAGATTGTGGCAGAGCCGGAATACTCATATTTAAATCCAGTATTCTTTCCACTGCTTCCCATGTCCTTGATTGGTCCTCTAGTCTATTGCCTCATTGAGCAAGAATCCCTTGGATAGACGAGATATCATCATCGAGTCTCTATTTGAGTCCTTCTATGGCAGACACTGAGGTTACCAATTATATTATTGGTCAGAGATGATGACTTTCTCAGAAGTGTTAGAAATTTTTTAAAATATCAAGTTTCAAGCTACCCCTGTAAATTCTGCCCCCTGCTTCTGTTTTCTGCAGCAACACAGAAAAAGTCTACTCCATCTTTTGCTTTCTCTCAAACATCTGAACATAGCAATTATGCCTTCTTTTATTTTTATTTTTTTAAATTATGCCTTCTCTTAGTCTTATCTTCTCTAGACTAAGAATCTTCAGATTTTCTAACCATTCATTCCATGTCCTCACCATTCTAATTATTTGGATACATCTAATTTGCCAATATCTAGAAGTCTGCTGCTAAATGTTTAAAACTGGCTCTCTGAAAAAAAATGTACATGACACATTTTAAGTTTAATCTGCATTATTATTATTTTTCTCCATCACTTTCTTACATCTAGACAGTCAACAAGCTAATAAATCTAGTTCCAATTTGCAATGTTTGCCAGTTTCTGAGGTGTAAATGTTCATGGTGAAAATTTAACAATCATTTCTCATGTGCCTGTAAAAACTGGCTCCAGCAAATCCCTCCCTTCACAGTACCCAAAACTGAACATGATGTTGTCGGACCAAGATGACAGTGGACTACTTATATTTCCATTATTACAAAAAGCCCTGACTTTGCCCCTGCTCACCTTATACCAGTGTACACGTAACCATACTTGACATGAACTCATAAAGATAAAATAAATAGCCTTCTAGAATTCCTATTTAGAGGCTAAGATTTTTCTAATTTCTATTGTTTTCCCTCATGGTAAGCAATGAAATCACATGATAACTTTCTGCAAATATTTGAAGAGCTCTGCTACCTTCTTTTAATTGCCCCTACAGAGATGAATGAGGGTTGGTGGGGGGAAATAACAGAGGACAGCTTTTGTTTTGCTCTAAGGAAAAACTTCCAGACATTTGCAGTAGGGTTATCTCAGACTAGAGAAGGCTGACTTAGGAGGTGCTCTGTCTTTGGGGGTCTTCAAGTAGAGGTTGGAGCTCCCCTTACTTATGTAATCAGATTGTAGATTTGGAGCTATGAAGGACATTGGAGGTCCTCTCATCCAACCTTCTAATTTTTGTAGATGAGGAAACCAACTTACCTAAAGTGTCACATGGTGGAAGAACTGGGTTTTAAACTCAGTTCTCTGACTCTAAATCCAATATTCTTTATAGACTGGGCTAGATGACTTCTAACTCATCAAAGACTAGATTCTGCCCTGAATGAATGTCAGAATTGTAATTTTTATGGTGAATGGGGCCTTTGGGATAATCCTTTGAAGTTTAGGCATTTTGATAGTTTGAAGGCTTCGTGATTTCATTTGTACATTTTTTGAGGACTGCAAATTGTGAACTCTGTATGCCATGTTTTTGTTTTCAGTGTTCACATCTGTCTTTTACTTTGTTTAGTAAAATCCTAGTTTGTTTCTAGTGATTACCTCAGAGATATGTCTACTAGTCCCCAGAACCCGGACAACTTCTGATACTCTGGGGATCCCGGGACTAAAGTGGAATTGGCAACCAAATGACTACTAGTGTTAAGGATCTGAGAGAGTTCAAAGCTTTTCTTTGTAAGAGCTACACAAGGAACTTGTGATATAGTGACCTGGACTTGATGCACAAGATTTGCTTGCAAGTCATAGCTGTTTGACCTTGGGAAGTCTTTTCCGTTCTCTGGGCCTCAGCTTCTTTCTTTACCTATAAAATGTTGATAATAATGCTTGCAGTGTGTGGTGTTTATAACATGCTGAAAAAAGGGTTACTGTAAGAATTAGTGAGATAACATAAACCACTGAGCACCCTACAAAAAATCGTAAGCTATCCTTCTTAGAGCAAGCAGCCTTGGAGACTTAGCTTGTGCTGCTCTTTTCTTGGTATTGGCTAAGGCCTGATTCTTTACCCAAGTTTCTGCTATTTGTAGGTCTCCTGTAGCTGCTGCCTAAATATCTCTTCTGTGGCTTCTGGTCCCATTTAACATGACTTGAATCAAGTGGATTGTTTCTGTGAGTATCAACGACAACTGTACCACTTGATTCATCCCAGGTAGATGGTCTGTATAAGGAACAGAACAGTCACAAATTGGCCTATGTTATACTTAAAAAGGGATGAACATTCACATCTCTGCTAGTGTCTTATTTGATGGATAATACCTGCCGACAGGAGAAAGTTTATTTCCAATGCAATAATAATATCCATTGCCCTGGATTGAAAGGGAAGAGATTTCAAGGGCAGCAGATCCTGTTATGAAAGAGAGAGATTTTATTGACAAGTTAGAGCCTGAAGCTGTTTAGTAGCAAGAGTTGTCTTTATAGAGGCTTCTCCTTTCCCCCTTCTTTTTTTCATTTCAGTTTTGCTACTACTGTGGTTTAACCTGACTTTCATCTGAAAATTAATTGATTTTCTTCCTCACACTGGGCCAGATAATTTAAAAATGAATACTCCATGCAGAAAGCAGTGCCTGAAGGGTACAGGAGATGGCTGACTGGCTTCAGGCATAGGAGTCTGCTAATGCTTCCCCCCAAATGGAGCAAGAGATAGATAAAACTAAATTACAGATCTATTAAAAATAAATTAGTGATGTCGAAAAAGAAAATTAAGATGCAGATAATCAATCTAATTTCAGGGTCTCTGGTGAGCAATAATGCTTAATTTTTCTCCTGTTTGATGAAGGCACCTATTAATTAAAAATATTTATACAAAGAACTTTGGCACAAGTCCTTTATTTCAAAAGGGGGCAGTGTCAATTTATCACCTAATTGAGGAGAAGGTATCCCTAGTTTTCATTGTGAAAGGTGGGCCTTGAATTTTGG
The DNA here is from genome assembly GCA_028646595.1 of Phalanger gymnotis. NCBI lineage: Eukaryota > Metazoa > Chordata > Mammalia > Diprotodontia > Phalangeridae > Phalanger > Phalanger gymnotis. The sequence continues at coordinate 7,808 of JAQQSZ010002127.1, read as the reverse complement.
AAATTTCATTGAGAGCCCACCTTCGTGAAGCTGCCTGTGGAGCCATTTGGTGATGGGTCTGGCCACCTTTCAGGGCCATATGGAATCTTTCTTTTTGGATCCCCATGCTTGATTTCACACAAAAATTCTCTTTTACTCACCTTCATAATGCACTTTTCTTTTAGTAGAATGGTTATAGCTCTATACCAAAGGAGAGAAAGAAACAAGCTAATAAGCCTGATTTACAAGAAGGGAAACAGGCGGGCACACAGTTGGGGGTGGGGCGGTGGTGTGTATACTTTCAGACACTTAGGGGGTGCAGAATAGAACATAAGTCATTATGAAAACTATGGGAAGTAATTTCTAAAGGATTTGAAATCCATTGTGCTTCAGTAAAATTGAAGCACCTGGGATAGAGGCAAGAATTGGTCATCATTATAGAACTCACTAGGATATTGATTTTTCTTTCTTCAGTACATATTGACCAGAGAGGGAATGCAGAGGTGTTGATGGCAAACATCAAAATGTAGGTTTCCTTTACATTCACTCCTGAAAATTCTGCACCCTGCACCTGTTAGGTCTGAGAATAAATCAACAGGAAGGTCACAAAGAGCTTTGTCCTTCCCATTAATCTTGCTAATGTTATAGGAGCCTAGAGCCTGGCCACATTGGAATAAAAGTGGTAAAGAGGCCAAGCCTGCTGCTATATTTCACTGTCCTACTTTGTGGCAGAGATGGGATTGAGTCAGAATCTGGAATCAAAGTAAATCTTCAAACCCTGCCGCAAAAACTGTCAGAACCTAACTCCCACTTACAATAGTGAGTCCTGCAAATCCTGATGGCAGGCCAGCATTATGACATGTAGATAACCTGGCTTTATTTTCAAAGAGGAGAAATAGTTTGCAGAGAATACCTATTATAAACAGTAAATGGCTCTGCCTCTCTGGAGGCTCTCACGAGACTCTTGTGCTGAAGTACATGGTAATGGATGAATATGCATAGGTTCCCATCGATAACCTTAAGCCAATGCATTCATTTATTCATTCTATTAGACTTACTAATTATTAGAATTATTAATGATTTGTTATGTATAAGGTGGGGGCAGCTATGTGGTGCAGTGGATAGAATGCCAGGCCTGGAGTTAGGAAGATCTGAGTTCAAATGTGACATCAGACACTTACTAGCTGTGTGACCTTGGGCAAATTACTTACCCCTGTTTGCCTCAGTTTCCTCAACTTTAAAATGAACTGGAGAAGCAAATGGCAAACTACTTCAGCATATTCTCCAAGAAAACTCCCACAGAGAGTTGGCCATGACTGAATCAACTGAACAACAACAGCAATGTATAATGTGAAGGCAAGATGGAATAATGAACAGAGAGATGACCTTTAAGTCAACAATACCTAAGTTCAGGTCCCATCTCTGACATGTAATGGCAGTGTGGCCCTGGATAAGTTTATTTTTAGTGCCCCAGGCAACCATCTAAGACCATGAGTTGATCTGCAATGATAGAGGAAGTTCCTCATCAAATACCAAAGATCTCATAACAGGAAAGAAATCAGTTACAGTACCATCCAATCCCATGTATTAGATGCTACAGAGAGATGTATAGACAAATAAAACATAGTCCAGTTCAAAATATAATAGAGAAGTAACACATAAAAAAACTAAGCATAATATAGAATAGAATTTATATATATTTTAAAAGTGTGAGCAATTATAGAATCATGGAATCATAGAATTTTTGAGCAGGACCTTGAAGGATTGGTAGATTTTAAACAGGCAGAGTTGGTGAAAGAATATATCAGGTACAGAGAACAGGCCAAGCAAAGTCATTGGGGAGGGAAATTGTAGAACATGTTAAGAGGATAAGAACAGCCTAGTTTAGATAAAATTTGACTTTGGAGTAACCATTTGGCTGAAATGTACCTACAAGTTAGTGATTCTGTGACCTGGCTGGTTGTTAGACTTATACAAAATACCACAGACATTCATGGCCGAATGGTTTTGGTACCATCCTCAGCTTCTTATTCTCACTCATCCCACGTCCACTCTGTGGTAAAATCTTGCTATTACTGCAATGTCTATCATCTACGTCCTATTTTCTCCATTATCACAGTCAACACCTTAGATCAGGCCTTTCACATCTTTCACTTGGGCTATTACAGTAGCCTTCTGACCTGTCTCCTTGTCTCAAGTCTCTCCCCAATTCAGTCCATTTCTATTCAGCTGTCAAGATGGTTTTCCAGAGTCTAAATCTGATCATATTACTTCCCTCTGTTCAGTGAGCTGTAGTGGCTCCCTATTACCTCTAGGCTCACTAGCCTACCTACTATTTCTTGAAGATGTTTCATTTCCCATCTCCATGTCTTTGCACTGGCTTTCCCTCAGTACTTGAAATGCTCTACCGGCTCACCTCAGCTTCACAGGTTTTTTTTTCCCGGCTACCTTCAAGACTCAGCTAAACACTTATTCTCTGAAAAAAGGGCCTTCCCAATTCTCCCCCAGCTGCTTTCCCCCCCCCTTTTTATATTGCCTCCCCTTTATTCTGAATGTGTCTTGAATGTATTTACAAGTTCTCTAGTCAATCAGAATCTAAGCTCCTTGAGGGAAAGGGCTTTTTTAAAAATCTTTCTTTGGATCCCTAATGCTTAGCACAGTGCCTGGTGCAGGGTAGACACTTTTAATAAATTCTCGTTGATTGTTTTGATATCGACAGAAGAGAAACTTCTTAGCTGTCTGTTTTTGGAGGAAAGTGACAGCAACATCTACCAAACCTTTCCTGTTCCATGAAACATTGTCTGTTTGTTCAAAAGATATTTCACATTAAAAAAAAATGCTATTTTGTATTATCATTCTGAAAAAACCAGTTGAACACTCGTGGAGGGTCAATAATGTGCCAAGTGCTATGCCGGAGATTCAGATTGCTGAGGTAGGTCTGTCTGTTCCCCCCGACAAGACTGCTAGCCCTGCGGTGGTAAATGGGGATAATAGTAGTATCTACTTCCCAGGGTTGTTGTGAGGAACAAATGAGATAATATGTGTAAAGTATTTATTACAGTGCCTGGCCCATAGTAGATGCTATATTATTATTACTACTAGTAGTAATAGTAGTAGTAGTAGTTGTAGTAGTAGTAGTAGTAGTAGTAGTAGTAGTAGTAATAGTAGTAGTACTGGTGCTAGTAGTAGTAGAAGAAATAGAGGCTGGGAGAGTCTAATTGACTTACTCATATTCACAGAGCTAGTAAATGTCAGAGGGAGGCTTTCAGTGGAGATCTTCTGTACTTCAGGTCCAAGAAACTATATACTACACAATACTTATTGAATTGTTGAATTAAAAGGGGGTCAAAGCTGTGATGGAGGAAAGGTGGTTAAAGCCCTAAACTCTAGAGAACCCTCTTTCAGTTCTGAAAATGGAACACTGCTTCTTCAGTCTGACCCAATGAGTAAAGGATTGTGAGGCCCCATTCACATCATGAGACCACTTTTATGGTCTATAGTCAAACTAAAATCAAAATCAATCAAGTTTTTTCCCTTCTGCTCTATGGGAAGTTTCTAGCTTCCCTGAGTTCAACTGTAGGGTTATGGTTTTAAAGGTGTGCTGTACCAGTCAAACGCCCCACCTAATGTTGATATGAGTAAATCAGGGACGTGTCTTTCTTTGGCCTTAGATTGGCCCTTGATTCACCACGCATATGATTACTCAGGCCTCAGTCATATCTCTCATGCCACAAGGCTGTTCGTTTACTCTGCCTATGCAAAGGCTGTCCCTGGTGGTGCAAGAGCATTTCTCTTGGAGAATAGACTCTTGGTACACAGGTGAGAAAAGCACAGGAATTTTTGTGGCCACCAACTCATCTTGATTTTTCCTGTCCAACACTTTATGGGGTTCTACTGCCAAGATTATGTTCAAGTATAGTGCCTTTACATGTTTGGGTACAGTATGCTTAAGCATTGGGGATGTGACGTTTTAACTCATCTCTCCTGCTCTGTGTGTGGTCCTAGAGGGAACACTGAGAATGTCTCTGTGACTAGATAGTCCATTTATGGTGGAGAGTTGATGCGGAAGCATCAAATGGCCAAATTCTGCTTTTGTGAGTGAAGTACTCTCTGGTTATAAGTTTGACTCCTCTGAAGAAACATTAGGGATCTGGGTTGAGGATATTATGGTTGAATAATAATAGCTTTCAATTTATATGTCACTGTGTGGTTGCAAAGTGGTATATGTATGTGTGCATACACAACATGTTGTATGTGTACGTATAATGTACATATAAACATATACATTATGTTTATTTTTATAATTGTTAATAGTTAACATATATATTGCACTTTAAAGGTTTGCAGGGTACTTTGTATATATCATCTCATTTAATCCTTTATAACACTATGAGGTAGAAGTTATTATTTTATTTGTTTGATGCTATTATTTTACTAAGAAAGGTTAATCGACTTGCCCTGAGTTGCATAGTTAGAAACCATGTGAGGGAGAATTCCAACTTGGGCCTTCTTGATTCCAAGTCCAATGCTATTGCCACCTAGACACTTTTTTTTTTTACAGATGAGGAAATGGACACACAGAAGGTTAAAGCATCATTCAGTAAAGGGCAGAGATAAGACTTAAACTGAATCAGAATTACAGTGTCTGAGTTGGAAGAGACCTCAGAGGCATTTTAGTCTAACCGGGACCTGAATAAAAGAAGTAAGTGGTCATCCAGTGCTTGTTTGCTGGAAGATCTCTAGTGGAGGTGAGGAGGCAGCCTGTTCCACCTTTAGCTAGCTCTAGTTTTTCTTTACATCAAGCCTAAATCTGCCTTTTAGTTCTGCCCTATATGGCAAAACAGAACAAACCTAGTCCTTCTTTTTATATAACAGCCCTTTAAATAATTGAAAACCACTATTAAAGTGCCCTTGCCTCCCAACTTCTCTTCTCTAGGTTAAGCATTTTCAGTTCTCTTCAACAGATTCTTACATGGCATGAACTTGAGGTCCTTCACACTCCCTCCTGGACAGTCTCCATCTTCTTAATGTCATTCACTAAATGCATTGCCCAGAAATTGATGTAATACTGCGGATAACAAAGTCTCATCAGGGCAGGCTACAACAGCCCTTTACCCTCCTAATTCAGACACTCTACTTACTTGTCTCTATAGCCTGAGCCCTAAGCTTTCTTGGCTATCACATTATTCAGCTGACACACATGGACCTTGTGGTTTTCTAAACTGTGCCCCCCAAGACTTTTCTAGAAGATCTGCTTTCCAGCTATGTCTCCCCCATCTTTTACTTGTGAAACTCATTTTTGAAATAGAGTGTGAGACATTACCTTTACTATTCTGAAGTTTCATCTTACTCAAATAGAAATTCAGGCTCCCAGTTCCTGTACTTTCTATTATACTGTTTGCATTATTCTGTACTTTTTCTATAATTCTGGCTTACCTTAGGAGGTCAGAAAGAATCAATGAATCTCCAGCAGTGCCTAATTTACCTGCAGGGAATAGCATATTCATTGGTCAACTGAACCTTGTTGTATTAAATATAATAAACCCAGAATTTTCTGCTTATCTTTTATTATGGATATTCTGCTTAAGAATTTGTAGGTCTGGAAGGATACAACACAGATGGACTAACTATTAAAACTATTGACATTTTTAACATAGGGTTAGTATTTTTATACTTGTGTATTTTTATGCACATATACAATATAAAAAATGCTTCTGTTTTACTGAAAATATGAGATTACAAAAGCTATGCTTGGAGAAGATAGGCGACTAAAACCTCAAACATTTTCATCCTGCAATTCCCCTGAGGGCTTCTACAATCTTCCGCATCTTATAGGAAAAAAAGCCGAACTAAGAGACTACCAGTTTACAGTAGAGTTGGTTTTATAGGGACTGCTGACCTTGAACAGCTGCTGTAACAAGAACCTCAGTTCTGGTCTCACTTTTCAGTGTCTTAAAGGCAGGTTAGAATGATGGTCACATGAGGACATAAAGAGATAGCAAAGCCAGCTCTTTCTTTTTAATAATCTACAGTTTACTATAGCAAATACCAAACTTCCTAGCTCTGAAGCTTGGATAATCCCAATGTCCTCCAAGCCAAAGACTCAGAAAACTAAGACAAAAAGGACAGAATTATTTTTGAAAGGGTGGATGAAATTTGGGGTCAATGTCAGAACTGGTTGAATCACCCAAAGTGGATTCATTAGTTGGTGATGTTGACTTGGTGTGACTTCTCCACTAGAGGACTCTAAGGATCTGCTCTCGGCCTAATGCTGTTTAACGTGTTTATCGGTGGTTTGGATAAAGGCACAGATGGGATGCTTACTAAGTTTGCATATGACCTAAAACTTGGAGGAGTAACAAACAAGTGGGATGACAACATTGAGATCCAATCCTACTTGTTATAGCAATGACCTGAATATAAATAAAATGAAATTTAATAGGGGCAAATGTAAAATTCTATTTCATATTTTTAGTTTTCAGCATTAATTTTCACAAGAGTTTGAATTACACATTTTCTCCCCATTTCTGCCCTCAACCCCACTCGAAGATGGCATATATTCTGATTACCCCATTCCCCAGTCAACCCTCCCTTCTATCACCCACTCCCTCCATTCCCTTTTGCCTTACTTTCCTGTAGGGCAAGATAGATTTTTATGCCCCATTGCCTGGATATATTATTTCCCAATTGCATGCAAAAATTTCTTCTTTCAACATCTGCTTTTAAAACTTTGAGTTCCAAATTCTCTCCCCTCTTCCCTCCCCACCCACCCTCCCTAAAAGGGCAAGCAATTCAACATAAGCCACATGTGTATCATTATGCAAAACCCTTCTACAATACTCATGTTGTGAAAGACTAACTATATTTTGCTCCTTCCTGTCCTATCCCCCTTTATCCAATTTTCTCCCTTGACCCTGTCCCTTTTCAAAAGTGTTTACTTTGGATTACCTCTTCCCCTATCTACCCTCCCTTCTATCATCCCTCCTTTTTTATCTCCTTCCTCTTTCTTGCCTGTGGGGTAAGATACCCAATTGAGTGTGCATGTTATTCCCTCCTCAGGACAAATCGGATGAGAGTAAAATTCACTTATTCCGCCTCACCTGACCCCTCTTCGCTTTCTAGAGAACTGCTTTTTCTTGCCACTTTAATGTGAGATAATTTACCCCATTCTATCTCTCCCTTTCTCCCTCTCTCAATATATTCCTCTCTCATCCTTTAATTTGATTTTATTTTTTGTAGATATCATTCCTTCATATTCAACTCACCCTGTGCCGTCTGTCTGTTTGTATGTATATGTGTATGTATGTATGTATGTATATTCCCTTCAGCTACCCTACCACTGAGGTCTCACGAATTATACACATCATCTTTCCATGTAGGAATGTAAACAAAACAGTTCAACTTTAGTAAGTCCCTTATGATTTCTCTTTCTTGATTACCTTTTATGCTTCTCTTGATTCTTGTGTTTGAAAGTCACATCTTCTATTCAGCTCTGGTCTTTTCACTGAGAAAGCTTGAAAGGCCTCTATTTTATTGAAAATCCATATTTTGCCTTGGAGCATGATACTCCATTTTGCTGGGTAGGTGATTCTTGGTTTTAATCCTAGCTCCATTGACCTCTGGAATATCGTATTCCAAGCCCTTTGATCCCTTAATGTAGAAGCTGCTAGATCTTGTGTTATCCTGATTGTTTTTCCACAATATTCAAATTGTTTCTTTCTGTCTGCTTGCAGTATTTTCTCCTTGACCTGGGAGCTCTGGAATTTGGTGACAATATTCCTAGGAGATTTCTTTTTGGGATCTTTTTGAGGAGGCTATCTGAGGATTCT
>JAQQSZ010002126.1:0-14856 GCA_028646595.1 Phalanger gymnotis | reverse complement strand
TTTTTCATTCCTTTGGTTCTGTTTTATAATTTCTTGATTTCTCATCAAGTCACTAGCTTCCACTTGCTCCAATCTAATTTTTAAGGTAGTATTTTCTTCAGTGGTCTTTTGGACTTCCTTTTCCATTTAGCTAATTCTGCCTTTCGAGACATTCTTCTCCTCATTGGCTTTTTGAAGCTCTTTTGCCATTTGAGTTAGTCTATTTTTTAAGGTGTTGTTTTCTTCAGTATATTTTTCAGTATTTTTTTGGGACTCCTTTAGCGAGTCATTGACTTGTTTTTCATGGTTTTCTCTCATCCTTCTCATTTCTCTTCCCAATTTTTCCTCTACTTCTCTAAGTTGCTTTTCCAAATCCTTTTGAGCTCTTTCATGGCCTGAGACCAGTTCCTGTTTTTCTTGGAGGCCTTTGATGTAGGCTCTTTGACTTTGTTGACTTCTTCTGGCTGTATGTTTTGGTCTTCTTTGTCACCAAAGAAGGATTCCAAAGTCTGAGACTGAATCTGGGTGCGTTTTTGCTGCCTGGCCATGTTCCCAGCCAACTTACCTGACTCTTCAGTTTTTCAGCGGGATATGACTGCTTGTAGACTAAGGAGTTCTGTGTTCCATGCTTGGGGGGATGCACCTGTTCTGCCTCACCAGCACTCCTCCTTCCCCAAGAACCCTCCACCTGGACTGGACTTAGATCTTCAGCAGGCTCTTCATTCCTGCTCTGATCAGCCACTTAATTTCTCCCACCAGGTAGGCCTGGGGCCAGAAGCAACTGCAGCTGTACTTCTGTAGCTGCCCCACCTCCGCTGCCCCCCTGGGCGGTGGCCGAACCACAAACTCCCTGTCCCCAGCAGCTTTTCCCACTAACCTACTCTGTTGTCTCTGGTGTTTGTGGGTTAAGAAGTCTGGTAACTGCCGCAGCTCACTGATTCAGGGCGCTAGGGCACGCTCCGAGTGGCTCCTGGTCTGGTTGGTCCACGCTGCCCACGCTAGGCTCTGCTCCCCTCTGCTCCCAGGTCCGTGTGGTATAGACCTTACCCAGAGACTATCCAGGCTGTCCTGGGCTACAGCCCTGCTTCCCTGTGCTACCCTGTGGGTTCTGCAGTTCTAGAATTGGTTCAAATCCATTTTTTATAGGTTTTTGTAGAGACTTGGCAGGGAGCTCACGCTAGTCCCTGCTTTCCAGCCGCCATCTTGACTCCACCTGCATCCCGACATTTTAAAGTATGCCTTGGGTTTGTTAGGTCACGTGTTTTGAGACTTTATATCCAGGGAAGTGTGAAAAATGTGACATCTCAGGCAGTGTGGGCAGGCCATTCTTCCTCTTACAATCTACCCCACACGTCTCCCTCTGGTCTACTGCCATCTGGTTCTTCAGTGAGAGTTCAATCAAGACAGCACTTCCCTCCAGATTTCCTTGTTTTCTCTCACAGAGACCTCTTCCTTAGGGATTGTGCTTTTTTTCATCTCCAGGAACACTGGGAGCTTTCTCCGGATTTTGACAGTTCCACGTATTTTTCTGGAATGCTCAGTCCTTTCCTGAAGCAGACCAGCACCCAATAAAGCATTGCATCAAAAAAGCATCCCAAAACTCTTTATCACAGCATATGGTTGGGAAATAGAGTGAGCATTTGGAAGGTGGGGAAGGGGAATGAAATAAGCATTTATATAGCATTTAGTACATGTCAGATCCTGTGCTTAATAAGTGTTATTTCATTTGATCTTCACAACAACCCTCACAGATATTATACCCATTTTACAGTTGAGGAAACCAAGGCAGACAGAGTTTAAGTTACTTGCCCAAGGTGATACAGCTAGTAAATATCTATGGTTGGATTTGAAATCAGGTCCCCTGACTCCAGCTCCAACACTATCCAGTATGCCACCTAGCTGCCTCTGCCAGTTTGATGAACTGGCCTAGCAAAAAAGAAGGCATAAACAAGAAACAATGTAAACAAATTCTAAAAAAGTTTTAGAAAACAGTCCGTGAATTTGACCGCTACCTCAGAAGCCAGTCTGTTCCAAAAGAGACATTTGGACACACCAATGAGCATGGCCAAACTAGTCAGTGGTGTACAGACAGCCCTGCCATGCCATCCTTCCTTCAGCCTGGACTCTGGGAAATACTGTGAAATGTTCACCCTTCCAATGGTTGTTAGACTCAAGCTCTTTATGAAGCCAGCATTGTCCTCAGCTCTGCCTCATGAACCGCCATCACTCACCCACCTCTCTGATCACAGCAGTTGTAGTGAGTCCAGACTCCAACATTAAGTGGTCAGAGACCACATTGGTTTGTAGTGATGGGCACAGATCTTGAACCAAAGGAAAATAGAGTGTTCACAGAAGCAGGAGCTCCATCAGAGATGGATATTCAGCCCAGCTAGTCACATGATGACACCAGATGATTGGTCTGTGATTACTACTGCTTTGGGCTTAATGCTAAGAAATATTTCTGCAAAACCTACAAGGGTACCAGACTTCTTCCTTTCCCCTTAGGAATATTCTATACCTTGTTATTTCCTGTAACATCCCTTCTTAGACATCTTGGACATCTTGGGCCTTGCTTCAAGACAATAATGGCCATTACAGAGCACAATAAAAGACTACTTCTTGGAGAGAGGCATTTAAATGTAGGAGTCCTTGATGGGCTGTGGGGGTGGTCTTTGATCTGTATTCTACTAACCTTGGATCACCGAAATGTTAGAGGCTTCGAGAGATGGTTCCCCTCTATTTTAGATCATATATTAGGTCTCCTTGTATTTTCCAGAGATGTTGATTAACTTTGAACACTCCTTGGGATAGCATTTAGCACTGATCAGCTGTGAGACCCCAGGCATACCAATGCACATACACAAAGAGTAAAAATTCAGGGGCCTTCCTTTTAGGCTTTGAGTCCTAGCATATAAAGGCTATCTTGACATTTTATACCAAATAGAACAGTGCAGTAGAATTTGGGGTCAGAGGACTTGGGTTCAGATTTCATCTCTTATTACTTCCCAGATCTGTAACCTCTTTGGGCTTTAGTGTCCTTATTTGTCAAAATGAAGGGCAGCTAGGTGGCAGTCAATAGAATGCTGGGCTTGGAGTCAGGAAGACTCATTTTCCTGTGTTCAAATCTGGCCTGACAGTTAATGTGTGTGTGACTTTGGGCAAGTAACTCAACCCTGCTTGCCTCAGTTTCCTCCTCTGTAAAATGAGCTGGAAAAGGAAATGGCAAACCACTCTAGTATCTTTGCCAAGAAAATGGGGTCATGAAGAGTTGGACACAATTGAAAAGTACTGAACAATAAGTAGAAGCCTGATTCTGAAGGTCTTTAAATGCCAAATTGACAATCTCAAATACTATCCCAGAGTAATAGGGAGCTGTTGAAAACTTTTTAGTAGGGGGATAGTATATTCAGAATTGTACTTTAGGAAGATCAAATCGGGCTGTGTAGAGGACGGTTTGGAAAAGGAAGAAAATGAAAAAAGGGAGACTAATTAGATGCTATCACATTAATCCAGGTGAGTGGAGAGGATGCCCTGCTCTGGCCTAGAGGCTGTGTGAATGAAGAGAAGTGGGGAAGACAAATATTTTACGTGCCTACTATATTCTAAGTACTTTACAAATATTATGTCATTTGGTCCTCACAATAACTCTATAAGGATTATGAGGAAGGTAATATTATTGTCCTCCCTTTTACAGATGAATAAACTGAGTCTGACAGAGGTTAAATGACTTGCCCAGAGTCAGGCAACTAGTAAATGTGTGAAACTGGATTTGAACTCAGATCTTTTTGACTCTAAGTCCAGCACTCCAACGACTGTATGGCCTAGAGACAGTTGAACATCATAGAGGGAGGATCAATGAGACATGGCAACTAGACTGCCTAATAAAGGGAGAGGGAAAATGACTCCAAAGTTGGTAAAGTAGATGATTGGACCACTGGTCATTCCATTAAAAAGAAATGGCAATATTTGTAGGAAGAATTCTGAACACTTCCCAATGTTTTAATTGAAAACACGTGCCCAGTGGTTAGCTCCTAAATATAAAATGGAGTTGATATTCTACTTCTCTCTAATGAATTAACAAATCAAAAGAAATTCTTTCAGTTAAATTCAACAAACATTATTAACCACCTAATATATACAAGACAACTTATTAAGCACCTAGTATATACAAGAAATTGTGCTTTGGGCTTTGATATAAATGGACATCATCAATGTCACATCTGCACCACCCTGAACATTTTCCTGTTTCTAGCTCCTCTACAATTTCTGTTTTGAAGAGGAATGTTTGAGAAGCTTTTCTGGTGCCTGTGACTAGATGTGTAAGTAGATGAAGAAGAAAGAGGAGTTGGAAAGTAATTGTAACTGGCTAAGTTGCAAAAGCTTTGTTTCAGCAGAGTCCAAGTCTCCCTCCTCCTCTGTCTCCTTAATATATAAACAGCCCAAAAGCAGGTATTCTGTTTTATAGAAAAGAAATAAGAGGCAACATACCACAGAGGAGAGAGGACTGAAATTGGAGTCACGGGTCTTGGGTTCAAATTCCATTCTGTGATATACAACATTAGGCAAACCACTTCAGCCCTTTGAGATTGTTTCCTAGTCTGGAAAATGGGATTATGTGAGATGACGTCTGGGTTCCTTCCAGCTCTAAATCTGTGCTCCTATGGCTGCTACATTGACCAGGCCCTAAGGAAGCACTTCATTAGGATGTTTATCATCACAGCCAGATGAACAAAGTGTTGTCATTATGAGCAATTTGCTGAGACATTGAAGTGGCTCTAATGATAACTAACATTTCTGAAATGCTTTACGCTTAGAAAGTGTTTTCTGTGTCTCATACGATTGGAAGCTCATCTCACCCTGTGAGCTAATTGTGCAAATATTTTATCCTCACTTTACAGATGAGGAAATGGAGGCTTAGAAAGGCTAAACAGCTTACTAAGAATCCTGTGGCTAATAAGGAGTCGGGTCAGAATTTGAATCTGGGTCTTGTGACTCTTGATTCAAGTGTTCATTCCTTTATATTATATTGCTTTTTTATGCAAACCACATCTTTGTAATCGCACTCACTTTTCTGAGAGTTTCATTATAATTAACCTTCAGTGCCCAGGTCAAATAGTAGTTTGCTTAGGGTGTGAGGGGAAGAATTGGGACTTACTCACCTGAGTTAGAGTAGATTTTTGTAAATAAGAGAATGAGAAGGCCACGTATTGTAGGGAAATGAACATAGAACTGTACATCAAGAGATTCTAGGTTATTCTCTGAAATACTACCAATTGGTCACATAGAGTGAGCCAATGGATGCATTTTTTTCATCTGTAACAGAAGGGGGGCTGGAGGGAAGAATATTCTAGGGTCTCCTCCAGCTGTAGCATTCAAAGGTTGATTCATCTTAGATTGCTTGAAGGAATGAGCTCTCTTAATGCATTCAAAGTATAATTGCTTGGGCAGAAGTTTTACCTACCTAGAAATTCTCGGTAACACAAATTCTCTATAACATAAAGCCAGTCTCTCCTTGTTTCTTTTACCCTTTCTCATGCATTTATTGGTATATGTGAAGATCTCTAATTAGTAGAGTAAGGCACTAAATTGGGGAAGATGCTGGTTGCAAAAACCAGCACAATTAGTTTGTAGAAAAAAAAACCCAACACCTTTTGATATGTTATGGTCTCTTTCAGCAATCTGATGAGCTTTCTTTTCTTGTTTGTTCTTTTTCCTTAGCTAAAGTGATCGATTTTTTTTTAATGTAAAAAGAATCTCAAACTAAGAAAATTAAGGATGGAGGCTGTTTGTTTATATACAGTTTCCAAGAATTACAGTTCTGTTTTTTCCTGCCGCTACATAAAATGACAAGGTTTTATTAGGAGCAAATCTTTCTATTTGCAATAAATTAAAACGGAAGTTTTGCTACTGAAATGCATAAGGAATATTTTGAACCTTTGATAAGGCAGATGTTGTCCTTTTGTGCAAAACAAGTTAACATTCTCCATGACTGAAAGAAGGATTCCTAGTGAACAGAGTTCTCAACTTGAATTCAGGACATACTGAGTTCACATGCTATCTCAGGCACCTGATAGGTTGTGTGGTCTTCGATAAGTTGCTTCTCAGCTTCAGGTTCCTCAGCTATAAAATGGAGATCATAATCAAACCTAATTACTGGATAGTTGTGAGAATCAAGATAATATATGTACTTTGCCATCCTTAAAGTGCTATAAAAATTATGACAATGATGATGATGAAGAAGAAATGTATAAGAGCAAGGCTATGGTTTTCAATGGGAAGTGAAGAGCAAAAAAAAAAAAAAAAAGAAAATCAAGAACAAACATAAACCATCTTGCCAAAGTCTGATCCATCCAAAGAATTTTCTGCTACAGAATACTTTAACATGACCCCGCAAAAGATATGCCAGGAAGGGTGGTCTCTCCCCAAATGGGACTTCCAGCATCTATTATTTTCTATTAATGAGAATGATTGTGCTAGGGGATGATTTTGCTTTCCTTGTTTGGATTCGCTGTCCTCCAGATTCAAGGTTTTTATTTTTCCTTCTCTCCAGGATATTGGTTAACTGAAACCCTAAACAAATCCTTTCTGTGCCACCATCTCAAAGCTAGTTGCCCAGCTGCTACTAGTGACAGGGTTAATGCACTTTATAAAGCTATCACCCCTCTCTGTCATTGTGCTAAACAAATGGTGCTTGCAGTTTCCCCAGTTGTATGATAGATATTTATTTCAGGGTCAAACAGAGCCCACATCAAAGATTTTCTGAGAACACTGAAAAACCAACAAAGGCCAAGATCCCCAAGAAGAGGTCATTCTCTTGGAAATGAGGAGGAACGTGGAAAAGTGTTCCAAATCACTAATAATATAAGATATAAGAGATACAAATGAAAAGAACTTTGAGGCTTTACCTCACACCAATAAATTGAAAAACATAATAAAAATTGGAAATAGTCCATATTCGAGGGGCTGTGGGAAGACAGGAACATAAATACACTGTGGGTAGTACTAGAAATTGTTCCATCTGTTCTGTAGAAGAATTTGGAATAATGCAGGAAAGATCATTAAGCTAGAGCCTTTGGTTTAGCAGTACTACTAATGGGCATATAATCCAAGGGAGTCAATGACAGAAAGGAAAGTCATTATTTATAAAGTGCCTCAAAGGTTATGGAGGGCTAAAATTATATTAAGGCTTTTGGGACACATTGTACATAATAACCCATATACAGTATCCTTTTGTGTGGTGGCAAAAAAAATATTCAGAAATAAAATGGATGCCAATCAGTGGGGAAAATTTGAACAAGGTGTGATGTATGAGTATAGTAAAAGCATTGTACTGTAAGGAAGGTCAGATATAAGGAATTCACAAAAACATGGGAAGACAAATATTTGTGACCAATCAAGAAAAGCTTGGCATCACTCATGTAGGAGGTGGAATTTGAACCAACTTTGAGGGACGCTAGAGATCCTAAGAGGCAAAGGTGAAGCAAGAAGAACCCTGTACCAGACTGGCTCCAGCATGAGAGGACCCAGATTCAAATAGTGTCCTAGTGTTTAGAGCCTTTGAGACTTTGGACAAATCACTTAGCCTTCCTGGGCCTCAGTTTCTCATCTACAAAATGAAGGGGTTGTATTAGATGGCCTCCAAGGTCTCTCCCAGCTCTAAGTCTATGTCCTATGATATGCACAATATTATACCAATATTAAAAGACAGGAGAACTCTAATGGACAACTTCAATCCTGCAAAACAAACAATGAAATACACCTCTCAGCTGAAGAGATGGGAGATTTTGGATGTAGAATGTGGTACATGCTTTCCAGTGCAGTCATTAGGTTCATTGGCTTTGCTTGAATGCTTTTTTTTGTTGTTGTTGATTCATTACCAGGAACAGTTCAGGGAGGGCTGGGGCGAAGGGGAGAAGTGGCAAAGGGAAGTAACTGTGCATAAAAGAAAAAGGCAACAATAAAAGTTTAAGGGGGAAAAAAAGGAAATGAGGAAGAGCTTCTTGAATTCTCAAGAAATAGTAAAGACAATATGAAGTCATGGTCTGCGGGTTACATCACAAGTGAGGGATTGATTCTCTTAGGGTATGTGTTGCTATTTGTAGTTTGATATTTCCCTGGACTGTTAATGGGAAAGGAGAAGAGATCTGGATACTTTGGTCCATCTCTGAAAGCCCCGGGGTGGCTCTCAGCCCCACCACCTCAGACTACCATCAGTTATAGCATGCCATAGCCTGAAATAGATGGTAAAAGACCCTATTTGGCAATCCTAAAATTGAAAATCTCTAGCACAAATCCAGCAAAACAACAGCTTTAACTCTTGAGGGGTGTCTGTGTGTTTCATTTCATAGGGTTCTGCAAAAGACTACCAACTCTGGGTGAATTCTGGGAGAGAAGAAGCTCCATATCCACTAATTGATAAGTTTCTGGGAAAATCTAAGCAGGGAGGAGATTTTAAAAAGTTATTTTAAAGGAAAACCTACAAACATACTTAGTGCTATTGGTCTTGTTAGCTTTGGGCCTTCTCTCCTTTGTCTTATGCTTCCTAAAGTAAGTGAAGTGTTTACTTTTCAAAAGGATTTCTATAGTATCAGGAGAAAATGTAAAATAAATAAATAATAAGGCTGAGGGGGAACCAAAATCCATACCTTTATTTACCTACTAGTTTTCTTGTTTCTTGGTCGATGGATGTTTAGCTTTCCATTGTATGTGGTGCTGTTCAGACCATATCTAGAATACTGTGTCTTGAAAACATAGAATAGGCCCAGAGAAAGGCAACCAAGGATAGTGAGGGGGTAGTGGGTATGGGCTGAAGAATGAGCCATGTGAGACAGATCAGTGAGAAAGAGAGATATTTCAAGAAGGTGGAGGGCTGGGAGGTGGCACAGGTAATGAATACTGTCATCTATGAAGTCTACCATGTGGAAGACACATGAGATTTGTTTTCCTCAGACTCAGATGGGAGAAATTAGGAGCACTGACAGTCAGAAGTTGCTGAGAGGTGCATTTTGCTTCAATGTAAAGAAAAACTTCTTAGCAATTAGAGGTGTCCAGCCATGGAATGGGATATCTTTAGAGGTGATAGTTTCCCTATCACTGGCTGTCCTCCAAAGAGATTAGATGACTCCTAAAATTTGGAGGAAATGTCTTTAGAGACCTATCATCCTCTCACCATATCTCACCCATCTAATTCTTTGTTGTTGTTTCTTTTGTTGTTGTTATTTTCCATCCATGTCAATTTTAGATTAGTTCCCATTTGTGCTGTGTGCTTATTATTTAAAGCATAATTCTTGAATTTTGCCTCTAGTGACCAGACTGACTCTGCCTTGAAAGAACAACTCACGATCTAGGCACAGCAAACAATCTATCTGTGAGCATTTAAGAAGCATCTTACCTTTGGACTGTTCATAGTATTCTTCTACTCTCCAAACCACGGTGTGAAATTATCTCATTGCCTGCACTTCTCAGCACTAATTCCCCAGAGGACATAACTAAAATCATTAGATCATTAAGTCTATTCACTCTAATGAGCACAGGTAAAGCAAGAGGCTTGGATTAGGAGATCAAGATCTCCTGGACAATCTCCGAGGTGGTAGTTGCTCCCAGGCCATTGGCTGTGAAGTTGGCTGGATTCCAGAAGGGCATCGGAGCCAGCCATATTTCCCTGTGCCCACTTTACAGACTTCTGTCAGCAATTTTCCCCTCAGTGATCTCAAAGCAAGTTCTTCCCAGGCATCTCAGCTGCAGGGGATCCTCTCTCTCTGCAGGACAGAAACATGTGCACACACTCCCATTGACTTAAAATGTCACTTTCATTATGTAATTTCTGTGTAATGTCAAAAAGAATTAATGTCTCACTTTCTTGAAATCTTTCTTGAAAAGTTGCACTAAAGAATCAACAATGCTTGAAGACCTTTAGGACTGGGAGAAGTCTTTGGAAGTACATTTAAACAGCACAATTTTCACAGTGGTTTCTTTACATATGCATTGTTCCATTCAGCATGACTTTTAACTCCCTTTCACAAAGGCAGCTATGCAGTGGTATTACGTATACTGTCTTATGCTACTAGCAAGATTTAGACACAGAGTGGGCCTATTTTGTTCTGCTTGTCCAGTCCTTATCCTTTACTTATTTAAGTGTTTAAGTGTGCCTGCCTTTTATCCTAAAGAGAATATTGCTTGGGTTCTACCTTCTGAGAGGCATCTGTGGTCTGCTGGAAAGAGACAGCATTGACTTTTGATTCAGACAAGATTACTTCCTAACTCTGTGAATTTGAGCATAAACTTCACCTTTATCAACCTAGTTTTCTTCATTCATAAAATATCAATTAAGAATGCTTCAGTTCTACTTCCTTCACTGATTTTTTGTGAGAATAAAATGAGATAACAGACATACACACATTATTGTGGTGGTGGTGGTGGTGGTTACATTGTTATTGTTCAGGCATTTCAATCATGTCCAGTTCCTCGTGACTCCATTCGGGGTTTTCTTGGCAAAGATACTAGAGTAGTTTGCCTTTTATTTCTTCAACTCATTTTACATATGAGGAAACTGAGGCAAACAGGGTTAAATGACTTTCCCAGGGTCTAGTAAGTGTCTGAGGCCAGATCTGAACTCAGAGTTTTCCTATCTCTAGTGCTGGTGCTCTATCCATTGTGCCACATAGCTTCACATCTATCTGTCTATCTATACACACACATATATACATATACAGATGTATATATGTGTGTGTATATGTGTATATATATATATATATATATATATACATATACACACATATATACAAAATCTTTGTAAACCATGTAAGTATCAGCAATCGTCACTCCACCTCTGAATTATTACTGCATAGGCACATATTGTCAGTCTCAATCTCTTGGTTGGTTTAGCTGAACTGCTTCTGCCCCCTCTTTATTTTGGGAATAGATGCTGACTTACTATATATCAGAGAGGGATAAAGATGACAAAAACTAGCAGGTATAAAAAAGAATGAAAATTTGGGGTATAAAAGGAATATACCTAGTGCTCAGAAGCCTTTCCTTGGGTCCTTTCATTTGTCAGTGGGTCAATGTTCAGCATTCAGGAGATCCGTCTGGTACTCCTCGATCTTGTTCCATGCTTGGGTCATCTCCTGGAATGCTTGCTGAATTGAAGAAATGCTGAAATGGAGAAAAGAAACAAAGTGTCAACAAAGAGGAAACTGTGGCAACTGTAGTAGCAATTAGGTTTGAAGATCTTTCCCACCCATTAATAGGCCACATGACCTGCTTACATCATAGGAAGCCTAAGTTACATGTGGTGGGAGGAGCTTCTTGACAGGAAAAGGAAGTTAAATCACAGGAAATGTTGAGAGAGAGAGAGAGAGAGAGAGAGAGAGAGAGAGAGCAAGCAGTTATGGCTACTAATGGCTGCCCTCATGATTGTTAGAACTGAACAGGTTGACTTAGCTGTACTGTGGGTTTGTTTTGCAGAAGACCCCAGCAGGGGGTTGGAGAGGTTTTGGGCTGGCAAGGCTCCAGGTTGTTATATTATGTATTGAATGTTTTGGGTTCCTTGCTGTTATGATGAAGTTGACTGACTGGATAAATGGCTTATGGGATGTGGTTCTCTGGTGTCTGAATAAATGGTTTACTTCTTCTGCCTTCTATGTGGAGAGTCTCATATACTTTGTGATGCAGAACTCCATAGTCATTTTGATAACTATCATCTACATTGTTATTATTGCCTTACTGTTACATTTGGCATCACAAACAGGATCACAAGGCACAAAATCTCTATTTAGAGGTAGAAGGGATTTAGAAGAAAAAATGGTTGTCCCAGGATGGGAGGATGTAACTTATTGCTCCCTAGCAAGGGAATGGTCTAAGGGCACTGGTCTCTGTGAGAATTGGAAGTAGAAGCTACAGAGTGGAGGACCAGAGATTTGGAGCCATGTCTCAGAGAAGTTACTGTTGAGCTATGAATGGGGATCCCAAGAGCAATCTCTGGGCAAGGCTGGATTTTACTCACAGCTTATCATGTTGTATGTGAAAGCAGAGACAGACTATTATGAGAGAGGAATCAGACAGTTGCTGAAAGGTCTGATAATTCAGGTCAAAGTGCTTATCCTATACCACAGCAAGATGGAGAAACTCAGGTGGCAGAAGAACAGGAAGCTAACAGCCTTGTAAATTCAGCTGGAAGGCAGAAGGAGCCAAGGAAGTAAAGAATGCACCTCAGTTCAGCCAAGGTCAAGCCTAGCAGTCAGTCTGGTTACCATGGTAACAGAGGCAGAGAATCTAGACAGGAGGATACAATGTCAGAACCACAGACACAAGGTGATAATTTGTCACATGGTACTTCTCACACAGAGAGTGAGACAGTATCACACCAGGCTTCTCAAAGAGAAGCATGCCTCATACAGCAGAGGAGACAGGAAATACAAAATCGTCACACTCAGTTTAGAGAGATTTTGGAGGATTTTACACAGCAGGAAATCACAGATATCTTGAGTAGGTTCACCCAGAGAATAGGAGAATCATTAATATATTGGATGGTGAGAATCGGTGATGAAGGGGTCACAGGAGTGTCTGTAGATTCCGTGGATTATATGAGATTCATAAGTATTAGTCAGAATTCTTTTGTACAGAAAGCTTTTAGGGATTATTATTCAGAAAGAACTAACCAAGTAACCGTTTTATTGGCTTTGGCTGCAACAGGCTATAAAGAGGAATATCCTGCTGATACTATGTGGCCTACTGCAGATAAACCCCAGTATTTAATTAGGGACTGTACAAGAAAGTCAAAAGAAGAGGTAATGAAGACTGCGATTATATTGAGGAATGCTGAAGTCTGTCATAGGAATTCGATAGTTAAGATGGCACCCCCCACTTATAAACATGTAATTCTGACTCTACTGATTGCAGAAGCAGGGAACCCTCTTTCAGAGGTGCTGGATATTATTTCACAGTTAAGTGACTTAGGAGACTGGGGAATTAATAAATTTCAACATCTAACAAATAGAGTGACAAGGAAAGAGATGTCACTGCTCTATTGAAAGCAGGGGTAGATTTTAGAAGAATAGATGGTATTCCAACTAATGAGTTATACAAAATGTACCAAGATAAGGGGCTCAATAGCAAATGGAGTAGAGAAGTAAGAACTGCCCCTACAGATCCTACAGATCTTGAACCCTTGTATCTGAGTGAGTCACACTTTCAAGGAGACTAGGGAATAGGCTGAGCCCCAGTAGAGTTTAAAGAAACACACAGATGGGATTATAGACCCCATATTAATCTGACTATATATTGGAAGAATGGATCAAATACTACAACTAGGGCACTGATAGACACTGGTGCAGAGGCCAGCTTGATTTACAGAAACCCTGATAAATTTAAGCATGGAACTCCTATTATCATCACAGGACTAGGAGGAGCTGAAATATCAGCCAAACAAGTGAAAATGATGATGAAAATTGGACAATCGCCTAAGAAAGCATATAATGTGGTCATTGTACCTATTCCTGAATACATCATTGGAATAGATATATTGAAAGGCATGACTCTGAATTTGCCTGAGGGGAGATATCAATTTACAGTAAGGAAGATAGGAATTAATACAATTTTGGTTTGGGAAAAGTAAAGATGGACCCAGTTGCTTTACCTGAACCTTTAAAAGTAATTACTTTGAAGCAATATCTTGTACCGGGTGGGAAAGATGAAATTGCCAATACTATAAAGGAATATGTTGAAGCAGGAGCATTAGTACCTACAACCATTCAATGGAATAATCCTGTATGGCCAGTAGGAATGTGGAGAATGACAGTGGACTATAGACAATTGAATAAAGTGCCTCCAGCCTTGTATGCTGCTGTTCCAGATACTATTTCCTTAATAGAAAGGATTCAGAAATATGATGGGAACTGGTACGCAGTTATTGATTTGGCCAATGCTTTCTTTACGATCCCAATAGACTCCAAACAATGGGATCAGTTTGCTTTCATGTGGCAGGGCCAACAGTATACTTTTACATGATTGCCACAAGGATATCTGCACAGTCCAACTATTTGTCATAGGATTGTAGCTGAACATTTGGATGGATTGAAGTTACCTGGCATACAGTTTACCCACTACATAGATGATATTTTGATACAGGGAGAAACTATAAAAGAAGTGGAGAAGAGTTTGATAATTTTAATTGAGCATATGAAAAGAAAAGGATGGGAAATTAACCCTGCAAAGATTCAAGGGCCAGCTCAAATTATAAAGTTTTAGGGTGCACAATGGAATAAAGGACTGTGAGAAATTCTTTCACAAGCTCGACTAAATATTCATGATTTTTCTATCCCTACCCATAAGAAAGAGGCATGAAAGTTAATAGGACTGTTTGGATATTGGTGACACCACATTCCACATCTTGGACAAGTTTTGAAACCCTTATATAAGGTTACCAGAAAAAAATATGAATTGTATTGAGGACTTGAACAGAATAAAGCTTCTGAAGAAGCTAAAGCTGCTATACTATGTATTTATGGCCTATGCAAAGTGGACCAGTGGAATTACAAGTGACTGTACAAGATGACTATGTGAATTGGAATTTATGGCAGAAACAACAAAGCTGAAATGTACTCTTAGGATTTTGGTCAAGGAAATTACCTTCATCTGGATTATAATATACACCTTTTGAAAAGCAGTTGTTAGGGGGTGGAGCCAAGATGGCGACTGGAAAGCAGTAACTGGCGTGAGCTCCCCACCAAGTCCCTCCAAAAACCTATAAAAAAATGGCTCTGAACCAATTCTAGAACTGCAGAACCCACAAAGTGGCAGAGGGAAGCAGGGCTCCAGCCCAGGACAGCCTGGATGGTCTCGGGGTAAGGTCTGTCCCACACGGAACTCCCAGCTCCC
>JAQQSZ010002125.1:0-14856 GCA_028646595.1 Phalanger gymnotis | reverse complement strand
CACCATCATCACCATCACCACCACCATCACCATCATCACCACCATCACCATCTCCATCATCACCACCACCACCATCACCACCACCACCACCACCACCATCATTACTGCCAACACCATCATCACCATCACCACCACCACCACCACCACCACCACCACCACCATCATCATTACCACCAACACCATCATCACCACTACCACCACCATCACCACTATCACCACCGCCACCATCACCACCACCACCATCATCATCACCACCACCATCATCATCACCACCACCACCACCACCACCACCATCATCATCATCATCATCATCATCATCATCATCATCATCATTTTCCCTAACCATACCGTTTGGAACAGTCACTGGAAATGTTCCCACCTAGCCATAAACACTGAGAGGGGAGGGGAGAAACACCTGCAGACGGCACATTTCTAGTAGGTGCCTCAATCCCACCCTTGTCACGCTCAGCACTCAGTCTGCATTCCTGCCATCTGTTGACCTCATAAGTGACTCAGGCACAACTCTTCTGGCCTGGGTTTTCAAGGCTCTTGATGTACTCTTGGGCTTCACTCTCTTCTCTGAATCTCTCCTTCCAGTGCAGCCTTAGAGGCTTTGGGGAGCCCTGGCTAACTCCTCTGCACCCTCTGGTGGCTGCTTAGCCAATAATTATAAGAACTCCCCTCTAGCTCCAGCCTTGAAGCAATTGTTACTGTGGTAGGAAGAGGGAGCATTTCAAGAGTTAGAGATTCCACAAGGGCAGCAAATGTCTAGGGCAGCCCTGCAGGGAGCAGAACCATGCAATGGGATGAAAAGTTGATTCGTTAGGAGCCAGTGTGACTAGCTATGTGAACAAGGACAAAGGATTCCCCTTCTATGAGCCTCAGTTTCTTCCTCCATTAAATGGGAATAATAATGCTTGCACTACCTACCTCACAGGTCAGTTGTACGGTGATGTGATTTAGTGGAAGGACTAATGGAGTTGGAGCCGAATTCAAATGATGCCTCCTATACTTCCTAGTTGTGTGACCATTGTTAAAGTCTGTGGCCAGAGTTAAGTAGTTGATTGTTTTACAATTTGGACAAAGTCAGGAAGTGGGTTCAAATCCTGTTCTGACACTTACAAGCTGTATGATAATGGGCAAGTCACTTCTCTGAGCCTCAGTTCCCTCCCATGTAAAATTACTTAACTCATAGCATGTGGTGACGACTTCACTTGAAATATCTTCTCAGCTAGTGTCTGTCTCAGACAGCCTCTGTCAAATTGTTGGGTAGGATCTCTTTGTGTGAATGTTGGGACAGCTAGTCACTCTTTCTTCCTGCTCTCTGGGGAGTCTGGCTAAATCCCCCATGGGATGTTTATAATGTTTATTTGTAGATGTTCCCTTAAATAATTTTGTAGGAGCTGAAAAATGTTAGGTTGAGAGGAAGAATGTTACTGGTGCCCAAGCCAGAGTGCCAACACCAAACATATATGTTCTGGATTGTCATCTGCTCCAAGACCCAGGACAAGGGATCAGAGGGAAGAAGCACAGGGCAATTAGGTAGCACAGTAGATAGAGTGATGGGTTTTAAGTCCGGGAAGACCTGAGTTCAAATCCAACCTCAGACACTTACTAGCTGTGTGACCCTGGGCAAGTCACTTAACCCTGTTTGCCTCAGTTTCCTCATCTGTAAAATGAGCTGGAGAAGGAGATGCCACTCTAGTATCTTTGGCAAGAAATCCCCAAGTGGGTCACAAAGAGTCGGACATCAACAACAACTGTAAAGCTCTTCTGAACATTGCTATCACAGAGAACCACAGACTGCCCCTACCTCTATATCTCGAGGAGTTTCCAAGGATTACACACTTGAAGTAGCCTTGAAGTCATGTGAGAGGTCAGAGCAGCAGTGAAGTAATACCAGACTACACAGGACTGAATGTTTTTCTATTCCCCATTTGTCCTGCATGTCCAAACTTTTGCTTCACCTTGAGGACAGTGGCCAGTTATTATTAGCATGGAATGAAGAGTCCAGAGAAAGACCCGGCTTCTGTTGCTCTAACATGGAACCCAGAACTTCCAAGGCAGAGGGGGTAGAAGATGCCAGTAGTGACCATGGCTTGCTGTCACTATTGTGGTCTGCAGCAGAAGCTATAGTAGATCTGAGATCACACTGGAAGCCAGAGGGGCTAATCTGGGACTTCTGTGCAGATTGCTGAGTCCAGGCTGGGTGAAAAAGCAGAGCAGATTCTGAAAACCACAGTAGCTTATGAGAAGATTGGGAGACTGTTTGGACAGCCCCACCCCCCAGAATTATCCCTGGTTTGTTTTGGGGGGAGGGTTTCCTTGCTCTGTTTCAGTTAGGACCAAGAGCCTTTCCTCCCTCATTTCCTTTCCCCGTGTCTTGTGGGTAATGGGAGAAGGTCTTGAGAGACAATTGATTGAAGCATCACATCAGAAGAGAACCCTACAGTTTCTTCACAATTTTACTAAGTTCAGTAAACTGTATGGCCACAGAAATAGTGGTTACCTGTATGATAGCAACAGAGATCAAAACTGAGCCAGGAAATTTCCCAGTTCCCGGGATGGGGACAAACCCCCGAGATGTTCATATTTTCATAATCCAGAACTGAATTTACCATCGTGCCTTAGATTGATTCAGAACTCAGTCAGCAAGCGTCCCTTTTGTCCTGCACTTGTCCAGGTAAAGCTGTCCGCGCTCGAGAAATAAAGCATGTGTATCAATTTCACCTAAACCCTGCTTCTTTCTGCAGCTAGTGATAGCACGCCACCTTGTGGGCAAAATTATACATACAGTCTGTTGATCGATGAATGAGCAAGTGACAGCCCCTTGGCCGGTTGGTTTATGGAAAATGGCTTCCATTTTGGGTTGCCGCAGCTACTGCTCATATACACTTGTATCGCGGCCACATTTGGCTTGGAGTGCCTCATATAATAGGTGATTTATAAATACTTGGGAGCGGAGGGATTATAATGGACAAATTCGACATAGGGCAGGATTTTGTATTTTCTGTACCTTTGGGGCAATGCTAGGACTGTAAGGAAGGAGTCTGCTGGAGTGAAACAAGGAGGAGAAAAAACAGAACAATAGATACGGTGACTACAACAACAGACATCAGCGAAAGAAAAATAAAGATTCATCAAGCTGGAAAAGTAAAAAAAATTAAATGATTGCTAAAGGAAGCGGCCAACCAAAGCAAGCCCAGCGGGGTCCTAGAGGACACAGAGGGCTGCAGAGAGCAGGGGGACTGCCACAGCAGAATATCAGATAAAGTCCTTTGCTGGGTTTTTCTCTTTAACTATTTTTCATTGTTACAAGGGAATATTCAAGGGGAGGGAGGGGCAATTTCCAGAAATGACTGTGATAGACTTGGAGCCAGGAAGATCTGAGTTCAAATCCTGCCTCAGATGCTTGCTTGCAGTGTGGCCCTGGGAAAGTCAATTAGCCCTCTTTGCCTCAGTTTCCTCCTATGGAAAACAGAGTTACTCTAATAAGGCTGTTGTAAGAATCATATACCATAGGGGCAGCTAGGTGGTGCAGTGGGTAGGGCACTGGCCCTGGAGTCAGGAGGACCTGAGTTCAAATGTGACCTCAGTCGCTTGACACACATACTAGCTGTGTGACCTTGGGCAAGTCACTTAACCCCAATTGCCCTGTACAAAATAAACCACCCAAAAAATCATATGCAATAACATATGAAGCATTTGCAAACTTCAAAGAGCTACACGAATACTAGCTATTATTATATAAGAAACAAAAGGCACCATCAATATTTACAAAATTTACATGAATTTTACAACTTACGAATACAAATTTTTAAAGATAATAGAGAGTCATCTATATAAGTCTAGAATCTTCTCATAAAGATTTACCTCTTTCTCTTCTTTGTAGAAGTGGGTGACTATGGGTACAGAATATTGGCTACACCATCAGAAACAGCTGATTAGTTGGTAAGTTTTGCTCTACTGAATCTTTTTCTGTTTCTTATTATTTGTTACAGGGGATGGTAATCTGGGTAGAGGAGGTAGGAGGGATATATACATATATATGTATATATGTGTGTGTACATGCATACATATTTCTAGTTATACATATTTCTATGTATGTATATATACATATATATACATACACACATATACATATAGAGATAGAGAAGTAGAGAGATACGTAGATAGAGAGAGAGAAAGAGATAGGCAGATAGATACATAGATAGATAGATAGATAGATAGATAGAGATAGGCAGATAGAGATAGGCAGATAGATAGGGAAATAGATAATTGATAACAATATCAATATGAATATGGCAACCAAGTGGCACAGTGAACATAGTACCAGACCTGAAGTCAGGAAGACTCATCTTCCTGAGTTCCAATCTGGTCTTATACACTTACTAGCTGGGTAACAAGTCACTTCACCCTGTTTGCCTCAGTTTCTTCATCTGTAAAATGAGCTGGAGAAGAAAATGGCAAACCATTCTAGTATCTTTGCCAAGAAAACCCCCGATGGGGTCATGAAGAGCTGGACCTGACTGAGATGATTGAACAAATATACACACATAGACATATACATACTCAGATGATACAAAACCAAAAAGATGTCAATGAAAATGCTCAACAGAAAGGAAAATTAATTTCTAAATGGCTTTAAAATTATGTCGCCCCCAGCATTAGCTCAGCTGTTTTTCCTGACTTTATTTTCTTAAGTGTCATTTCTACAGCACATTGAGTGAAAAGATGTGAACATCCAAATATGGTGGCTCCATCATAAAAGGCGATGAGATCTCTATGAAAACACTACCAGGTTGAACCGCTTAGCATCTGTTTGTTGGTGTCCTTCTAGTTTGCTTTTTAATTCCTCTTGGGATCATTGGGATTAATTGGGTCTCATGCCAAGGTTTCTGCATGCTCATCTTCTCCTGCTGTTTTCCCCTATTTTGTGAGATAATATCATTCGTAATTTCCCCTCATCTTCCAGGATGATATTTTGCAAATAAGCTTGTACTTTTAGCTGCTGTCTCCCTTGTCTGCCGTATCTCTGATTGGCAAGGAGGTCAAGCGGGTGCTCTCTGGTAGGGTTTCTGGTCTCTTTAGGCACCCTTGTTATGCCGACTGTTTTATGTTGGTTAAATTTCCCCCAAAATGGTGATAAGCAGAGTCCATATCTTCTCTGATCAATTTCTCATTTTTCAGAAGCACCAGGTCAGGGTTGGAACTGATATTTTGGGGTTAATTTTTACATTTGCTCTAATTAGGAAATGATCTGCTTATGCATGTATCACTGATTCTGAACCTATTCCCATATTTGACAATGCATTTCAATTCAAGTATATATTTAGTATATTTAGAACCAACTATATATTTAGTTGTATATGTTTAATATATATTAGAGTATATATTTAGAACCAGCTATGTGCCAGGCACTGCGCTGGGTCCTGGGACTACAAATACAATGATTGAAACAATTTATATTCTCAAGGCGCTTATGTTCTAATTCCACAAACTTTTTGTTGCTGTTCAGCCACGCCCAACTCTCCATGATTCCATTTAGAGTTTTCTTGGCAAAAATGCAGAAGGTTTGCCATTTCCTTCCCCAGCTCATTTTACAGATGAGGAAATTGAGGCAAACAGGGTGAAGTGACTTGCCCAGGGTCACACAGACAGTAGGTATCTGAGGTCAGATTTGAACTCAAGTCTTCCTTGACTCCAGGTCTAGTGCTCTGTCTACTATAGTGCCTCCTAGCTGCCTGCTCCACAAACTTTTATTGAGCACCTAATACATTCAAGGTATATATAGTGGGTAGAGAACTAGCCGGATGGTCAAAAAGACCCAAGTTCAAATCCTGCCTTAGTAAAAACTGTCTGCATGAGCCTGGGCAACTCTTTTAATCTCTCTGGGCCTCAGTTTCCTAATCTGTAAAATGATGACCTTTAAGGTCTGTTACAGCTCTGAATCAATGCTCTTCTAATCCTCTGATCCAGGCATAAATCTCTGATCCTCTGAGCTTCTCAGGCCTCCAGGAAACCCTAAAACTAGCAGTTACCAAGCAGATACCCACTTGCATTAGATAGAAGGGGTTTCTCACCAGCAAGAGCTCCCTACACCCATGAAATTGCCGATATGATTTTTTTAAATACCAGGAAATAAGGGCACAGAGACAAAAATAAAACCGTCCCTGTCCTCAGGGAGCTTATATCCTACTGCACATGTATAGGATTGCAAAGATAAGCAAATCCAAGGTAATTCGATGAGAGAGAGGGCACTTTCATCTGGGGGAATCAGAGAAGGCTTCACAGAGGCGGTGACATATGACATAAGCCATGAAGGAACATAAGGATTCAGAGGGAAACCTGGGGAGGAATGTATTCTCTGCATGAGGAGAAGCCTGTATGAATAGACTCCTGATAAGCCTGGAAAGGTAGGCTGGAACCAGAATTTGAAGGGCTTTAAACACCAGGCTGTGCAGTTTACATTTTATTTGAAGAGTTTGTACCCGAGGCACTTAGTCAAAGTTAACTCCTTGTTAATAAGTGTATCAGCTGTTTCAAAAGCCTCTCGTACAGAGAGGCTAGAGTTACTGTTATAGCTTTAAGAGACAAATGGAATGCCTCATAATGTAGACAAAGTTCAAGGAAGAGATTTGTTTTTTTCTGGCATTGATGATGTTTCATAGACTCCACATTTAAGGATGATTGAGTCATGCATGACTAGTCATAACTAGTCATATACCCTTAAACCAAGCCTTTAAAAATAGAAAACAGACCTATAGGAAGAGGGGTAGAAGGAACCAGTGCTTCCAGAGAGAAACTGGTCAGAGCCCACGCAGGTTCTGTTTTCCTCAAGAAAAACCTACACTGCCATGTGCCTATTTCAGGGAACTCCGTGCATCAGGGAACTACACGTTCGCAGTCTAAGAGGAAACCATCTGACTCCAGAAAAGGGAGTAGTCGAAGGATGTGATGGAATAACAAGAAATTCCAAGGCTAAATCTTGAATTTCAGGAGTATAAATGAGGCTCAGAGACATTATGGCAGGAGTGAAGAAACAGAGGAGTTCCTGAATATGTGGAAAAATTCCTGGACCAAGCATTCTGTGCCCAGGGGAAGAGTTCATCAAGAACAGTGAATTCCTGGACCAAGCAAGAGCTGCAGCTGAGGAGCAACAAGGGCCAGTCTGTGGAGGAACAAACCTGGGCCTTCGTGTTTATTAGTATTGTGAGTCATATGGACTGTGCAGGTCTGAGGAAAGGAGAGTGACATTCTATGGATCCTCACTTTCTTCTTAAAGGCAGAGCACCCCAGAGTTACTATATAAGCCTGTAAGCGAAGCTTAACTTTCCCATAGAAAGGGATTATTCTCCAGCAATGTCAAGTGCTTCCCCTGTCAGGGGAGAGGGCAGAGGATATTGGGGAAGACTCAACTCTTAGGAAGTTCTCTAAGCGTAGAGAGAGGCCCACTAGAGAGAGAAGGAGAGTTGCCTTGCCTTTGTATGGTCTCAGGTATGAGCCACAGAATCGCAGCAGTTTAGATTTGGAAGGGACCTTAAGAACTATCTAGTCCAACCCAAACAAGAGAAATTTTCATTACAATCTACCCAGGAAGTTATCCTCTAGGCTTAGCTGAAAGGTTTTCTTTGAGTGAGTCTTTTGTGTTTTGCATTTTCTGACAGGTGAAATAATATTTGTTTTGCATTGAATATTATTAGCCCAAGAGCATTTGCATGAGAGCTGAGAGAAAGGGAAACTTTTGATGGAGACATAGGCAAGAAATAAATGATATTTCCAGGAGAGACACTGAATTTGGAATTGACCAAAAAAAAAATTTTAGCAAAATAAAACAAAACCCAAGATTGAATTTTGTCTTATAAAATTCACAACTTCAGGTCTGGACCCTGAGTTCTATATCCTAGGAGCAAAAAGGAGCTGTTAAGAGTCTTGAGCAGAGGAATAATTTACCAAGATGTGCCTTTGGTAGATTATTTTGACAGGCATATGAAGAATAGTGTAGGGTTGGCTATGTGGATTTGGGAGTCATTTACAGAGATGACCACTAGATGCACGAGAACTAAGGGACCTCGCTCAGAGTATCTAGAGAGAAGCAAAGAGGTCCAGGACAGGGCCTTGGGGAACACCCAAATGTAAGGGGGAGGAGTTACACAGCCTGGGTTTGAACCCTGACTCTGCCCTTCACTACCTTCGACAAATCTTTGAGCCATCCTGGGCTTCAGATTCTTCCCCTATAAAATGGGTGGATTAGACTAGATGCCTGTGAGATCCTTGTAGCTCCTAGATTCCATCCTACAGTCACTCTTCTGGGTTTACTCTCCTTCTTTCTTGACCCCCAGAATTGATTGGTATAACTATGCACTGTCTCCCACCTTTGAATCCTTTGCCTCTTTATCCCACCTCTATTCAATCCCCAGCCATCTTTAACCTCAGGTTATTCCTTTTCTGTTAAATTCCTCCAGAGGAAGCCACATGTCTGTCAGTCAGTAAACATTTATTAAGCACTGTATATGAGCCAGGAGACATCGGACACTTACTGGCAGTGTGACTAGCTATGTGAACAAGGACAGATGATTCCCCTTCTATGAACCTCAGTTTCTTTCTCCATTAAATGGGAATGATAACGCTTGCACTACCTACCTCACAGGTCAGTTGTGCGGCAATGTGATTTAGTGGAAAGACTGTTGGAGATGGAGCTGAATTCAAATGGCACCTCCTATACATCACTGTGTGAAGTGCTGGGAATACAAAGAAAGGTAAAAGACAGTCCCTAGCTTTAGGAAGAATGAGAAAGATGAAGAAACGGAAGGCAAGAAGATCTTCACTGGCACACGGGTCATTCATCCCCTCCTATCCATTAAGATGTTATCAATTTCATTTTTAATGATGGCATTTGATACTCGATATGCCCAGAGCCTTCTGATTGTTTTCAACTTAATTTTTAATTGTTTGTGTTTTATCGATGCTCATTTAAAAAAAACCAAACAATGATCACTTTCCTGATCCCCAGTAGAATACACTCTTTTTTGTTGTTGTTTTGTTTATTTTCTTTTTGAGGGAGGAAGGCCGGGCAATTGGGGTTAAGTGACTTGCCCAAGGTCACACAGTTACTAAGTATGTCAAATGTCTGAGGTCAAGTTTGAACTCAGGTCCTCCTGACTCCAGGGCCGGTGCTCTACTCACTGTGCCACCTAGCTGCCCCTGGAATACGTTCTTATAACAATAAAGCAAGACAATTAATATTTAGAGTGAATCATATACCCCACCATCTATCTTCATCTGCGTTCTTGCTTTTAGCCGTCCCGACAGAAAAAGAGGGTGGGAAGAGCAAACGTCCCCTTGTGGCAACAGACCAAGAAGAAATGTCATCTCTTTAAGCAGGTTTGTTGGGTCTACGAGTTGTGTGCGTGATACTGAATTAAAACCAGATAGCTACCAGAGCTGTGTTACATTTACTTATTTAAATGCATATAGTAGAGGGTTCCTTAAGGGGGGGGGGTCCATAAATATGGTCTTTTAAAAGTATCTTAATTGTATTTTGTTAGTTTACTATGTATTTAATACATCAAAAAAACATCATTCAGAGAAGGGATCTGGTCCCTAGGTTTCACCAGATTTCTAAAGGGGTCCAAGATACACCAAATAGATGAGATTCCCTACAATACAGAGGATATTGGAAAAGATTTGAAATCCAGAAGATGTGGATTGATTTAA
Organism: Phalanger gymnotis; assembly: GCA_028646595.1. Classification (NCBI taxonomy): domain Eukaryota; kingdom Metazoa; phylum Chordata; class Mammalia; order Diprotodontia; family Phalangeridae; genus Phalanger; species Phalanger gymnotis. The sequence goes on along the minus strand of JAQQSZ010002125.1, from coordinate 5,139 downwards.
ATTAATTTAAATTACCTTGGTTTTATAAAGGTGATTTAGATTCTGCCTGTGCACACTGGCTAGGGGCTCTAGAATTGTCTATGTAATTGAAATGAGAATTTGTTCGTGTGTGTGTGTGTGTGTGTGTGTGTGTGAGAGAGAGAGAGAGAGAGAGACAGAGAGAGAGACAGAGAGAGCAGTCCTCAGGACCACATGCTCCTGACACAAGCAAGATGGTAGCCATGGGGTGATTAAGTGAGTTAGGCAGCAGCTATTCCCCTTTTGCCTTGGAAGGCAGCAAGAGAGCCCAGATGGGATTGAAAGGGAAGTCATGCCCACTGTAAGGGAAAGGGGAGTGAGTTGCTAGTAGAGTTGTCCTCTATAAGGAAGGGGAAAGGTAAGTTTCTCAGGCAGGCACATTAAGGGGCCCCAGTTTAAGAAGGGATTGCCACTTGGCCTGCTCTCCTGGTTAGCACTTTGTGGGTACTTCATTTACTGGCTCTGTGACCTCAGCCAGTCACTTTTCTGAACCTTAGTTTCCTCATCTGTAAAATGGGAGTGTTAACAATAGCCCCCATTATTGTTAACAGTAACAAAACCTCATAGGTTTGTTATGATGATACATGTGTGTAAATGCAAGTAAAATATTTTGCAAACATGCAAGTACTACATCAAGTACTATTATTATTAAAAATCTTTGTAGAATCCCTCTATTTCCTCGTCCTCTTCCCCCAATCTTGTATAAGCTGCCATTTTCTTCAAAGGAATAATTTTGTTTTATACATATCACAAGCACTGCAAGATGAGCTAACTAAAGATTACATACAATTCTGTTTTCTCTGGCCTTTGGTTGCATGATGAAAGCAACTCTACTGACCGCTTAGTCATCATCTGGAGATGCTTGGTGAACCAGAGGCTTTGGAGTGCTGGGGCAAGAGCACTGGGTGTAGAGTCAGTCTATGACCAATCACCTCTCTAGGACTCAGTTTCCCCCTCTGTGAAAGGAGGCCTCTGATTTCCCTTCCAGTTCTAGGCCTATGATCCTGTAAGCTTATTCCATGTGACTCTGAGCGAATCACTTAATTTATCTGTGCCTCGGTTTCCCCAACTGTAAAATCAAAGGATAGGACCAAATGGCCATTGAGGTCCCTTCAAACTCTAAATCCATGATTCATCTTTCCAGCGATCTGCAGTTTCTTTCTATCTCCTGGTTTTACTTATGTAGTCAGTATGGTTGTTGTTCATCTTTTCCAATAATGTGTCAGCCACAGGTCTCACACTTGGGATCCCAAGAGCTCAGTTAGTGTCTGGAGTCAGTCTATAAACTCCTTGTTCCTCAGGATCCTCTTTTCCCATTTTCCATGGTCCCACCACCATCATTGGAAATGGAAGGAGCTGCACAGGACGGAGGCCGTTTTGGATTCTTCCCTGCTTCGTGGCTCACCACAAAGCGAGCAACTCTGTACTTATGATTCAGTCCCCTGCTGGTGTGCCACTGACATAGCCTTCAAGAAACTGAAGGTGAAGGGGGCTGGGGGGAGTCACCTACTGCATCCAACAAAATGCTAGCTCCTTGATGAGAAAATGCACCCCCCGTCCCTTCTTAGAAGAGGTGGGGGCCTATGAGCATGGCATAGTGCATACACTGTTAGACTTAGCTGATGTGATGGCTAGCTTTGATGAAGTCTTTTTTTCTTCTCTTTCTTTGCTAAAAGAGACAGCTCTCTAAGCAAGAGAAGAAGGCAGGGAAAGGGGGATAGTGGGAAAAGAAGGCAACATAAAAAAGAAGATATCAATAATATATTTAAGGATGTAAGTTCCTTGTGGGCAGGCACTATTTCATTTTTGTCTCACTCTCTGAAACTACCTTCCATCTATTCTGTACATATCTTGTGTGTGCTATTATTTACATGCTGTCTCCTCTATTTAGAATGGGAGCTTCTTGAGGGAAAGGACCGTGTTTTCTCTTTTCTTTGTAGCCCTGGCACTTAGCAGAACACCTGGCCCACAGTAGGCACTGGAATGCTTGTTGGCTGACTGACTTGTCTTTGTATCGTCATCGCCTAGCACAGTGACTGGCCCACAGTAGGCACTGGAATGCTTGTTGGCTGATTGACTTGTCTTTGTATCGTCATCGCCTAGCACAGTGACTGGCCCACAGTAGGCACTGGAATGCTTGTTGGCTGACTGACTTGTCTTTGTATCATTATCACCTAGCACAGTGCTTGGAACATAGTAGGTACTTAATAAATGCTTGTTGAATGAATGAATAAATGAATAAGGCATTAGAAAAAAGCTTTGGTGTATGATTATTGTCATTATTATTAGCCATGAAAATAATAAGCCCAGTCTACAAAGAGGCTCATCACTGAAAGGCAACAGATATTTTGGCCATAGCAATTTATAGCAATTGCTTAGGGTCACAAGGCTAAGTCACACACACACACACACACACACACACACACACATTTACATATTTATCCAGTTTATAAACCAGGACTACATAAACCAGTTATTCTTGATAACTTGGTGCCAAATTCTGCTTTTTTTTCTAGAGGGTTACAAATAATTACACCATCTAAATTCAGTGACCTATGATGAAGTTCTGATTGCCTCTCCCTAGTTCCAATGCCGGTACTTTGGGAAAGCCAAGTGACCACAGGGACTACGATGACTTCCTTACCTCCACCCTGTGCCGTGCTAGAGCCAGCTTGGATTGGCTTCTGAGAGCTGATTGTTAAATTTTCTGTATGTTTACATCCCAGAGATTAGCAAGTACTACAGATCAGGCTTGATTTGTGTTGTCCTTTGTCAAGATTTAAGAAAATGATGGAGAAAACATGAATGATGCTGCTTTGACTTAAATGTGTGTCAGGTACATTCCCCACCCCATCCCCAGGAAGCCAGTTGTTAAACATTTACCAGCACATCCCTGCCTCCACCTCCCAGAGTTCCTAGCTTCCTTTAGAGTTCAGCTCCTGCATCACCTTCTACATGAGGCCACCCTGATCCTTAACTACTAGTGCCTTCCCCATCAAAATGGCCTTGTATTTATCTTGTTTATAAACTAGATACACTCATCCAAATACATCTTGTTTCTCTTGCTAGAATGTAACCCCCTTGAGGACAGGGACTATTTTAATTGTGTCTTTGTATTCAAAGAACTTAATATAGTACCTGGTATATAGTAGGCAATTAATAAATGTTCTTTGATTGATTAATAACGAATTAAGGCTTGATTATAGAGCAGGGGTTCTTAACCTGGAATTCATCCCCTTAACTCGCCCACAAGGGATCTGTGGATAGATTTCAAGGGGATCGTGACACTGAATAGGAAACAAATGCTATCTTTATTTCAATACTGTTGGTTTCCCTTGTAATCCCATGTAGTTTCTTTTATGCTTTTGAAAGAATGGGTCCACAGTCTAGTCCATGGAACAAACAAAGTAAAATGAGGCTGAGACAGGACTGGCCCATCCGAGAAGGGCAGCACCAGGCCAGTCACTCATTCCTGACTCCGGAAGATAGGGATCAAAAAAGGATTCTTTCCAAAGGTCCCAGAATCACAGATCTAAGGCCAAGGAAGATGGGGGAGGCCAGCTAGTCCAAGGCCCTTGCTTTATAGATGAGGAGACTGAGGCTGCAGGGTGGTAGAGTGGTCTATTTGAGATCACACAGGCAGGAAATGTCAGGGATGGAGAAATGTCACTAACTTGAGCCTCTCCGCAATGACATAACAGATATTAAGACGTTCTTGAGGATGAAAAGGGCAGAGAGCAGGATGGGATGATCCCTAAGGGCGTTCCAGTTTGAACATTCTGTGACTCTCTAGTTCTGAGATTATGTGCCCGAGATCGATGCCAAGAACAGTCCAGGACTTTTCTAGGACTCCCCCTGCCTGCCTCGATGATGATAAGAGGCAGGGACCATGAGGGCTTTTTTCCTGGGCAGTGGTGTTTGGTGGCTGAAGAGGCCCAAACGTTCTGCTCTAAGGGCCCACCACCACACCCTACTGCTGCCTTTCTCCCCAGAACAGGAGAAGGGGTCCCTTGTCTTCAGTGTTCCACCCAATCCCTATCCTAGATGAAGCTAGATGGAATGGTGGAGATGTGCTGGAAACAGGAAGACCTGAGTTCAAGTCCTGCCTCAGAAACCTCATTCATTGTGTGACCCTAAGCAAGTCATTCTGCTAATATCAGCCTCAGCAATCCTATCTGTTAAATGGGAATAATAATAGCATTCATCTCACAGGGTTGTAACCATGAAGATCAAATGAGACCATGTGTGAAAAAACACTTTTCAAACCTTAAAGCTCTAGATGAATCCTATCATTATCATCATCACCATCACCATCATCATCACCATCATCACCACTATCATCACCGTCATCACCATCATCATCACCATCATCACCACTATCATCACCGTCATCACCATCATCACCGTCATCACCATCATCATCACCGTCATCACCACTATCATCACCGTCATCACCACTATCATCACCGTCATCACCACTATCATCACCGTCATCACCATCATCATCACCGTCATCACCATCACCATCACCGTCATCACCACCACCATCACCATCATCACCGTCATCACCATCATCATCACCGTCATCACCATCATCACCGTCATCACCACCACCATCACCGTCATCACCACCATCATCACCGTCATCACCGTCATCACCACCATCATCACCGTCATCACCACCATCATCACCGTCATCATCACCACCATCACCGTCATCACCATCACCGTCATCACCATCACCATCATCACCACTATCATCACCATCATCACCACTATCATCACCATCATCACCATCATCACCGTCATCACCACTATCATCACCATCACCATCACCATCATCACCATCATCGCCACCATCACCATCAGCATCATCACCATCACCATCACCATTATCATCACCATCAGCATCATCACCATCACCATCATCACCATCATCATCACCATCATCATCACCGTCATCACCACTATCATCACCGTCATCACCATCATCATCACCATCATCACCATCATCATCACCATCATCACCATCACCATCATCACCATCATCATCATCATCATCACCATCATCATCACCGTCATCACCACTATCATCACCATCACCATCATCACCATCATCAC
>JAQQSZ010002124.1:0-14857 GCA_028646595.1 Phalanger gymnotis | reverse complement strand
GGGTGTGACTAAAGATTTCTATGTTCCACGCTTGGGCGGATGCGCTGCCTCACCAGCACTCCTCCTTCCCCAAGAACCCCCTACCCAGACTGGGCTTAAATCTTCAGCAGGCTCTTCACTCCTGCTCTGATCAGCCACTTAATTCCTCCCACCAGGTGGGCCTGGGGCCAGAAGCAACTGCAGCTGTAGTTCTAAAGCTGCCCCACCTCCGTTGCCCCAAGGGTGGTAGCCGAACCGCAAACTCTGTCCTGTCCCACACCTTTTCCCACTAACCTTCTCTGTTGTCGTTGGTGTTTATGGGTTGAGAAGTCTGGTAACTGGCACAGCTCACTGATTCAGGGTGCTAGGGCCTGTTCTGCCCGGCTCCTGGTCTGGTTGGTCCAGGCACAGCACATGCTGGGCTCTGCTCCACTCCACTCCCAGTTCCATGGGGTAGACCTTACCCAGCAACCATCTAGGCTGTCCTGTGCTGGAACCCTGCTTCCCTCTGCTATTCCGTGCATTCTGCAGCTCTAGAATTTCTTCAGAGCCATTTTTATAGATTTTTGGAGGGACCTGGAGGGGAGCTCATGCAAATCCCTGCTTTCTAGCCACCATCTTGGCTCCACCCCAATAATTATTCTTTTTAGCTGTTCTTAATTGGTTTTACTTTTTATAATCATATCATAGTCAGGCCTGACCCAATCTTCCTTTTGAACTAATAACAATCGTAGACATATGCTTTATATTTCCTCATATAAACAGTAAACAATCTGTCTTTGTTGAGCTCCTTATAATTAGTTTTTGATCATATATGTCAAATCTTCCATTAAGTTTAGGCTTCTTTTTTGTTTGTTTGGTTTTTTTTTTTTGTGATAAAATCCTGAAAGTCTGGCTATTCATTGAATGTCCATTTCTTTTTTTCATTCAAGATTATGCTTAACTTTGCTGGGTATAATATTTTTGGATGCATCCCCAGTTCTTTTGCTCTTCAATATATAGTATTCCAAGACCTGCAGTCTTTTAGTGTTGCCACTCCTAGGTCTTGTGTGATTCTAATTGTAGAACCTCCATATTCAAATTTTTTTCTTGTTGCTTGTAATATTTCATCCTTGAGCTGGCATTTCAGAATGTGACTATGATATTCCTGTAGGTTTTCCTCCTAAGATCTCTTTCAGGTGGTGATCAGTGGATTTTTTTTTCTATTTCTACTTTCTCCTCGTTCTAATGCTTCAGGACGATTGTCTTTCATTGTTCCTTGTGTTATTGTGTCAAGATTCTTTTTTTGATCAGAATTTTCAGGTAGTCCAATTACCCTTATGTTTTGTCTTCTGATCTCTCTCATCTCCAGATCAGTGATATTTCTTACGAGATATTTCACATTATCTTGTACTTTCCATTATTTATATTTTGTTTTATTATTTCTTGGTCTCTTAGAACTTCACTGGCTTCCCCTTGCCCAATTCTAATTTTCAAGGAGTCATTTTCATCCTTAAGATTCTGGATCTCCTTTTCTAATTGGTTGACTTTCTTTTCATAATCTTGTTTTTCTTATTTTTTTTAATTTTCCTCAACCTCTCATTTGATTTTTAAAGTCTTTTTAGAGTGCTTCTATGAATTCTATTTGTGCAGGTGAGCATTTGATATTACTCTTTGGGGTAGGAGAGGGTTCACAGTTTTGGGTTTTTTTGCTTCATTATCCTCCTCTAAAGATGAACCCTGGTCTTCTCCATTCCCATAGTAACTTTCTATGGTTGGATTCTTTCTCCTTTGCCTGATCCTATCTTAGTTTGATAGAAGCTTATTTTTGGTAATCACCTCTGGTTCTGGAGTATGGTGGATGGTGCCTCTGGCCTCAGATCCTCCTTCAGTTCTCCCCTCTAACCTGGAGCCAAACCCAAAAACTCCACCCTCCTGTAAGTTCCCACAGCCAGAGGTGTACCAACCCTACTGCTTGTGTACTTACCCAGGCCTGTGCTGGTTCCTTCTTGCCCAGGGCCATTTCTCATCAGCACAGCTGGGTCTGGCATTCCTTATAAGCAGAGGTTCCCTCAGTCTTCACCCGGCTCAGATGTTTGACTCCCCAAACTGTTCCAGAGGAGAAAGTACCTGCAGCTGAGACCAAGCCTACCTCCCAACCTAGCTCAACCCAGGACTTGCTGCCTGATGTTTCAGTGAAGCTAGTCTGGAGATATTTACTCTTCACAGGGACCAAATCTTGGTCCTAGGATTTTTCTTCAGATCTTCTCCAATTATCCTAGGAGGAACACTGTTTGGCCCCAACTCTTGTTCATTTTTACTACTCTACGTTCACCCTGAGGTGCTATTTTATCTTGTTTGTAGGGGAAATCTGGAGAGCTTGGAATTTTCTGACCTACTCTGCCATCTTCCCAGAATCCTCTCCACTTCCTTAGCTTTTTCTAAGATTAGTGTAATTTTTTTTTTCTCGTCTCCAGACCTGTGACACGTCTCCCTTCTGCAAAATTTTGGAAAGATCAGAGCTTAGCGCAGTGCCTGGCACATAGTAGGTAACTAATAAATGTTGATTGATTGCTAACTGACAGCAAATGGTTCAGCAACTACCCTTATAAATTCTTTTAAGACCTTGTCCTGTTGTTTCTCTGAGCCATGAGAACTTGAACTCAATGAGAGCAGTTCTGCGTGTGGGATGTGTGTGGGGCATGTGTGTGTGTGTGTATGTTTACTCATCTCCTCACTTATTTGAATTTCAATTCTCTTTTAATCCTTTTCATCTTGAAGTTCTCATTCTGAGGTTCATAATCATAAAGCGATTAAGCCGAAAGGAATTTTAGAGATCTTGTCCAAATTCTTAATTTTTCGATAAAGAAACTGAGCTTTCAAAATACGAGGTGACTTGTTCAAAGGTCACACCACTAACGAATGGCAGAGCTGGGAATAGAACCTGCATTTCCTCACTCCCAGTGCAATGCTCCCTTCAATACATTACTAGATGCTTCCTTTTCCTTGGTAGTAAAACCAAAAGTAAAAGATAAGATGAGTCGTTCTGCTTCCTATCATCAGTTATCATCATCTCATGCACCTACCGAGTCCTATCCCATTTGCCTTCAACAAACAGTTCTTGATATTCATTGCGAAATTCATTTTGGGATATAGTGTTGCTGATATATTAATTTACCATGGCTGAACTTAGCCTATTGCATGTTTGCCTGTGGCGTTTTGTAGTAAATCCACTTAAAAATCTAAGATGTTAATATGCTTTTAGGTAGTCAGAGGAGTAAATACAGAAGAAAAGCTGGGGCTGTTCTCTCTCAAGGGGACTTGGACTCTAGGGAGCTCCAGTGAGCTAGGAGAAGTGGTTCTTGTCCTGGCTTTGACATTAGCCATATGACCATAGGACAAGTCACATCAATGCTCTGGAAACTTGGTTTCCCCATGGTAAAATGAAGCCAATTATATTTCCCCTACTAGCCTCACAAGGTGGTTGTGAGGATCAAATATGATAATGGCTATAAATACCCTTTGAAAAATATAACGTCCTAGACAATCAGTAGGGGTTGTTTTCTTTTTTGTTTTATGATAGTGATTGAAGCTGATCAAATGCCTATATTGCCAGGTCCTTGCCTGAGGCTGGCAGACAACCCCTGTTGCCACGTTGCCATCTCTTCTCACCATGGCTTCCAATCACTTTCTAAATCAGGGTAAGTAGGAGAGTCATCAGGTTATAGCAGCAAGGGTGCGATTACCCCTATAAATTCACCCTGAGGTGCTATTTTATCTTGTTTGTGGGGGAAATCTGGAGAGCTTGGAATTTTCTGACCTACTCTGCCATCTTCCCAGAATCCTCTCCATTTCCTTAGCTTTTTCTAAGATTAGTGTAAGCAGCAGCAAATAAGACTAGCCCCCTGGGCACCATTATGCAGTCACTTCTTTTATAGCCAGTGGAGTAAATCCAGGGAACACAATGCCGGGAACTCCTACCTGCCCAAGGCAAGCCATTAACAGTAAGGCTGTGTCTCCATGTTTTGGCAAAGGATAAACCAGTATGTATAGAGTTGTGGGCAGCGATGTCTTAATGTGGGCAACAGCAGCAGCGTGATGTGCCTCTCCAGGGAATACCAACCTCTCCCTTCCCACTCTGCATTTTCAGTCACCGCCCCAAAAGCTTGCCCAATGGCCCACACCCTGAAATTGATGGCGGTTCCAGAGTCTGAGATGCCCTCAGAACCAACTTAGGGAATTGGAGAGGGGACAAGGGCAGGCTCAGGTAACTACATTCCTCTCTTGTCTGTGATCCCTAGATCTAATTATTCAGTCAGTAAATCAAGTTTCAAAGACCGTGTGCTGCTTCCTAGTGGCTACTTTTTAGGCAGCTAGGTCATATAGTAGATAAAATGCCAGGCCTAGAATCAGGAAGGCTCATTTTCTTAAGTTCAAATCTAGCCTCAGACACTGCCTAACTATGTGATCCTGGGCAAGTCACTCAACCCTGTTTGCCTCAGTTTCCACATCTGTAAAATGAACTGGAGAAGGAAATGGCAAGCCACTCCAGTATTAATGCCAAGAAAACCCCAAATGAGTCATGAAGAGTCAGACACGACTGAACAACAACAATCAGCTATTTGGAGGTGATAGCGGGATTTTCTGGGTCACCTGTGCATAAACAATATGATCCTTCCAAGTTTCCTTCCCCAACTAGCTAGTTATTACAGAGGCGATGTGGTGTAGAGGATGGAGCACCACTTTTGGAGTCAGAAGGTCCTAGATTCAAGTTCTCCCCCTACATCTATTATTGAATATGTCCCCGAGCAAGGCCTCTTAACCTAGGCAACTTTCTAGAACAATAATTTGCCGAGAAAGTGCTGATCTGCATTGTTAGGAGGTGGTTTCTTCATCTGAGAGTTCTCCATACCAATGAGATCACAGGTCCCATCCCCATCCATCTACTTTAACAGCAAAGTCTGTGCTGTTACTCAGCAGCCAAAACAGACATCTCTTCCTCTTGAGGGTGTCCTATCTAATGGCAGTTGAATGAACTTTTGGCTTAATTGTTCACCCACAGAGTCCAGAACACAGATGGATGATTCATGTCTTTAGGGTCATTGAGGGAAGGGGATGATGCTTTTCACATTTGTTTCCCCAGGGCCTTGCATATAGTAGTTACTTAATAAATGTTGAATCGAATTGAACTGGATCCTTTTAAGCTTTACATAATGTCCAGAACCGTAGCTGGATGACAGGCATAAACTGAAAGTTATAAAGTTGGAAGGCACATCCAAAATCATTTCACTATCTGGGAATCATATATTTACAGATAGAAGACCATAGGGGCCATTTAGGTCAACCCTTCTGTTTTACAAATGACAAAACAGGCCCATAAATGGAAATTTAAGGTACTTGTCTAAGATCACAGAGGTTAGAAGCAGAGGTAGAATTTGAACCCCAGTCTTGTGACTCCAGATTTAAAGCTCATTCCATTGTACCACGATACCCCTCCTCACCTGAGGAATGGGGAAACTAAGGCACAGAAAAACTATGTGACATAGGCAAGAATACATACATGCATACATCTAGCCAGCTGCTAAACCAGGATAAGAAATCGTGGTCTCTTGACCTCCACTTTCATGCTTTTTTTCCTCTGCCAAGAATCCAAACATGCCAGTTGGAAACATTAGAAAGTCCAACACTGAAAAGAGTTTTAAAATGTAGAGCTCATGTAGCAAGCCAGCAGTGAGAGCCAGTGCAATATGTGCCAAAGTAAATAACCCTTAGGGAAGAACACAAAGCAATGCCATACCTGTCTGTGTGTATCAGCTCTGAAGAGGACACAGGATTGCTTCCATAGGACCATAAAATCATAGTCTAGAGATGGAAAGGACCTTAGAGGTTCAGATCTCAGAGTTGTCAAAAGACAACATTTCTTATCCAGTTCTTCATGGTGTGTGTGTGTGTGTGTGTGTGTGTGTGTGTGTGTGTGTGTGTGTGTGTGTGTGTGTGTTTTGCAGGGAGGAGAGTGGAGAGACAATACAACTCCATCTAGGATTGTGCTAGTATAAGGAACTTCCAGTAAAGAGACTCCTTCTACAATTGCACATGGTCACTTACTCTGCAGCTTAGAGAGGTCTCTGAGACCCTGAGATATTAAGGAACTTGCTCAGAGTTACAAAGTCAGTATTTGTCAGAAGCAAGGTTTGGATTCAGTTCTTCCAGACTCAGAGGCCAGCTCCACACCCATCAAACTACAGTGCCTCAATGAGATGAGATTAGGAAATCCCCTTGAATATCTAATGAAATGTTTCATTGTGACAAACAAAATGTAGTAAGAAATGGAACCCAATTACCTTATTTGTAGCCAAAAGTATAGAGAAAGGCACATATCAAAAAGTTCACAGTCTATCATGGGCATGCTTATGTCCCCTTTGCTACTGTGGCCCCATTGCTCTGCAAAAGTAGAGTAAAAGGGCAGACCGATTTGCATTTCCCACCTTCTACATAGAGAGTGGTATGAAGACAAATGCTATCTCCTGCCAAGGATCAAGCTATTTGGAGATGTTCCCTGATTAGGAAGCTGATCCTTAGAATGGAAACTCATTATGAGGATAATCTCTAGGATCATTTTCAGCTGCAAAAATGGGGAATATTATTATCAGCCCATATTTATTTCTTCTCTCATTGACTTCCCATTGCTCATATATTTTATTGGGAATTATTGGGAATATATATTTTAAGATTGGATAATATCATTTGTATTATTCTTTCAAATTAAAAGGCCTTGAACTTAGTGATCAAGCCACATATGTTTTTTCGTACCCCCTACAACCTAGAATGGTAGCATCTTAGAGCTGGAAGGGATGTTAGAGGTTATCAAGCCCAGGAACATCAAACTCAAATACAAATGGAGAGCACCATACCATACACAAGGATCCCTGTGGGCACATATTGACTTAGAAACCCTCATATTAGTATTACCTATGTTTTATTGTATTTTTGTCTATTTCATTTAATCTGTCCCAATTAGATTTTAATGTAATTCCTTCTGCATTGTGGACTATTGTGGCCTGTGTTTGACACCTCTGATCTAGTCCAACTCTTACCATAAATGCCCCTATGTATCCAGTCTGGATATATAGTAGATGCTTAATAAATACAATGGGATTAAAATGATTTTCCAGTACCTAGCTACTTCACCTAAAAATGCACATCTTTTCCACTTATCTATACAATTTACTCATCTTTTAAAACCTAGTTCATGTTCCACCTCCTATGCCCAGCTCTCTTCAATTGCTCAATCCTAGGATAAATTCCTATAGCAACATATTATTTGTAGATCTCATTTGGAGTCTTATTATATACTACTCTGTACTTGTTTTTATATTTTCATGAATATGTTCTGACTCTCCTACCAGATTATAAGCTCCTTGAGAGCAGGGATCAACCACATGTCTATGTGTTTGTGTTTTTCTTTGATTTCCTATTATACTAACACAGATTAATTACACATACCAATCATTTAATAAATCACAGAATCATTCATCTATTGTCCAATGACAGAGCTGGGAGCCATTTGCTCCAACCCACTCATTTTACAGAATGTTAAACGACTCTACTGATTTAGCTCATTAAGGTTTACAAAGCACTTTAAATACATTGGCACATTTGATCCTAGATTTATTTATTTATTTTTCTATTTTCTGAATTTGTTAAGGTGGACCTATTTCTTCTTTTTTAACTTTGATTTATTTTTAATTTATGGAATAAAACAAGCATTTCCATAACATAGTAGAATAAAAAAAAAGATGATTACACATGAAACTGCAAATCTATTATGTACAACTTTCTATTCCTTTTAAATGTATAATAAAGTTATCATGTAAATTTATTTTTTCCTCCTTTTTTTCTTCCCTTTCTCCTATCCTAGAAGGGACCTTAGAGATCAGTCTAGTCCAACCCTCTGTTTCACATTTAAGGAAGTGAGATGGTGAGGTTATGTGACCTGCCTAAAGGACTGCTGCTTACTATTTGTAGGCAGAAGAATCAGGGTTTGGACTCACGTCCTCTCACTCCAAATCAGGTACTCTTTCCATTGTATTGTTTCATGTCTGTCTCTGTATCCTCGGCACCCAACATAACACCCTTGCACATAGTAGGTACTTCATAAATGTTTGTTGAATTGAACTCAAACCCTCCTAATACAGATGTGAAACTGAAACCCACAAAAGTTAAATGATAGACAATGACACACAGTTAGCTAGTGCTAGAGCTGATAATAGAAGTCAGGATTCTTGATTCTTAGTACAAATTTCTTTACACTATACCACAGATTGCAGTTCCATAGATTTTTAAGACTGAAGGGAACTTAGAGGTCATACAGTCCAACTCCTTCATTTTACAGATGAAGAAACAGGCCCAGAGAGGTCAAATGATTTGCCCAAGGTCTTTTGACTTCAAATCTCCTATTCTTTCCATGATACTATGGTTCCCCTCAATGCTGCCTTTCATGCAATATTAAATATTTGTTTTTGTTTAATGTAGGCAAAGTAGACAGAGAATAGAGTTAGGAGAAGAATTAGGATGGGAAGACTAGAGTATGGTCTGCCAGCATGAGTGCCTTAGGAAGGGAGATTATAATTAGGATAATGCTCAAGGAGAAAGAGAACCCCAAAAGGGAGTGCCTTAGACAAACTTGGCCCACTTTACCATATTCCCTTAGACCAATCCTGACTAAATACACAATTTAGGGCAACATTGCCATGAGGAAACTTACAGAGCTTGGAAGACTCAAAGATGAATGCACTTTGCATATTCCTGTTTTATCTTTTTTTTTTTACTAATGGTTAAAAAATGTTCTTCTGAGCTATTACTTGATTGAGGAAATGGAATCATAATTTTATAAATACAACAGGAAGGATAGAAATAATCCCTATTGTGATTTTCGTCCCCAGTTGGATTCAGGATAAGAACTACACATGGATTTGGGCTTGTTCAGATTTGCAAATGGCCTTTGAATGAGTCTCCAGTTATTCCTGGAATTTACACCATAGGGATTCCCTCTTTGTCGTCTCCTTCCTCCACCCCCCAATTGCCCAATATGTCACAAATAAATGTGATGGGAAGACAGACAAACATTTCATTTGCTTTCAAAAGGAAACTTATGTTGGAAAATACTTGAGTTGCATCCATGGTTGTGGGTTTCTTTTGTCTAATTCAAACATTGCTTCATAATTTATCCTTTCCAATGAGTTATTACTGAAAAAGCACTTAAATTTATTGTTCTCTGTTCAGAGAACTGGTGAGAACCCAAGAAACACTCACTCACTCTAACTTCAAGGTTTGGTAACCAAGCCTCATTATTGAATGGGGCAAATCATATTGATGATAACACCTGACTTTCTGGTGCCTGGGAGGTGAAAATTCCCTCATTATATCAAGTATGGATTCTATGATCTATCATGGCAACTTTTCCATGCTTTTCTCATTGAAAGTCTAAAGTTAAAGGCAATTTTGTATCAGAGACAAGGAAAGAAGAGATGCTACTTCCAGAAGCCATGGAACTCTGCCCCCTTGGTGACTTATACTTCCTCCAATGACAAATGTGGGCAGAACCAGTGTTGTGTGTATGAGTCTGTCTGCCAAAATGTCAGCAGGCGTCCCCTTGGGTGCGGTGTCTCCATTGTACTAAAAACACATGGAGGTTGTGTATGTTTTTCCACATGGTCATGGCTCTAGTCAGAGCTTGGCTGTGAATCAATATTATATCAAACTGTTTATTGGGAAGAGTTACTTCTTTTCTCATGCTTGCATCATTTTATGCCCTGTCTCAAAGACCTTCGATGGCTCCCAATTGCCTAGAGGAGCATGTCTAGATTTTCAGTCTGAAATGTAAGGCCCTTCAAAATTGGGTTTCATTGTACCTCTTCAATCTCATCTACTTTTTTCCAATACAAAACTCCTGCTCCAGATTGTCCAGAGAACATATATTATTCCCACTTATCTATCCTTGTTCAGACTTCCTCCTGCCTAGAATACCTCCTTTCCCCAGCTCTTTCCCCCATCCCCCAACCTCTCCTCTTCTCATATCTCCAATTCTACTAATTCTTAGACACCTCACCTTAAGTTCCCACTCGCTTACTGAAGTCTTTCATTGTACTTTGTCTCATTTGAACTTTATATGTCACATTCATATAATATTCTCCATTGTTATTTATGTATATGCCTTCTTTATTCTACCACATGGTAAGCTCCATGAGAACAGAGACCAGGTCATATTCATCTTGTAGTCTCTGTCACTAGTACATTGTATACATTGTTGTTCACCCTTCATTTTTGAAAAGGACCAATGACATTACAGGTGCACATAACAGATGCTTAATAATAATTAGCATTTACATATCATTTTAAGGCTTGAAAGCACTTTAGCTTAAAGCCCTTTCGATTAGACACTGGGCAGATACGTTCATCATCATTGTTCTCTGGCCATCATCCTCATATCTATCAACCTCCAACCTTGAACTCAGCCTCTGGGGTACTGGGCTTTGATAAGTGAACTTTTGCCTTGTCGTGCCTGTTTGCCAAGATACTTCTTGGCCATTTCCCCTTTGTGAGGCAGAGGTCACTCCCTCAGTCTCTCTTCTTCTTTTCAGTAACCCTTTTTGTGTTGTGTTTCCACATTAGAATGTGAGGTCCTTAAGGGGCAGGGATTCTCTCACTTATATTTGTACATAATAAGTTGTCTCTCTTCCTCCCTCCCCCTCCCCCCTCTCTCTCCCTCTCTTTCTTTCTCTCTCTCTTCCTCTCCCTCTTTTCCCCTCTTTCTCCCTCCCTCTCCCTCTCTCCTCTTCTCCTCTCTTCTCTTCTCCCTCCTTTCTTCCTTCCTTCTCATTTACCATCTGTGACCAGAAATCTATCCATCCTTAAGTTTTAAAAGATTCGCTTCCTAAACAAATAACTGCTTAACGAAATGGTGGGGGAAAACAAAACAAATCAATTGTTTGACAAGTTGATCAATCAATCCCAGAACATCATAGGGCTTAGAGCAGGAAGGAAAAATAGAGATTATTCCAAACCTCTCATTTTAGAGATAATGAAAATGAGGCCAGGGCGGTGCAATGACTTGCCCATGATTATACATGTAGCAAGTGAACCAGGATGTCTGTACATACAGATATTGGATTATGTAGAATCAAAAAAACATAGATGAAAAGCTTTAAGGTACCTTAGCAGTCATCCAGTCCAGAGGTGTCAAACATGTTTGGAAGGCCCCCAACCAGATAAAATGTAATTGGGAAATATTTAAGAAAATAATATAAAAACACAACAGAACATATAAAATGTTAATCTATGGTTTTCTAAGTCAACATGCAGTCCACTGGGATCCTTATGTATACCTAAGTGGCCCCTGGTTTTTTATTTGAGTTTGAGACCATTGATTCACTCCAATCTCCTTACGTTACAGATGAAGAAACTAAAACTGACTTGGACTAGCCCTCTACCCCAAGCATTGGCACGGATTTCATCCCATCAATATTGGAGTGAAATGAGACATTTTTAGGTTACGTCCTACGAGAAAAAAAAGATTTTACTTAATCCTAACATATTCAACAAGGATACATTAGGACCTAGCTTGGGTAACACAGCCCTCCTCATGTCCATATGGAACCATGTCTATGTCAGCAGCGTAGAGTGTGATGACTTCCATGGTCTTGGAACATCTATTAAATCTGAAAGGAACTGACCCCATTTGAATGGGCCTTTTATGCCCTTAAGTGACCAAGAAAGTCATGTCAATATTGCCAGAGGCTATGAGGAAGCTTCTGGCAAGAAAGTAAAGCTTGAACTACCCCTAGAATCCTACCCCAGGCCAATCAAATTTTGACCCTGTTGCCTTATACGAAAAACCCAGCTTAACTCATGTTGGTGGGTGGGAAAAGTGAAAGAAACCCTGGTAGATAGATACTGGTCCTATCAAACGTGCCTATGTGAAAGTAATCATGGGTTCCTGGTTATACCTACTAGATACATATTGGCTGAAAAAATTATTTGATTTTAGAGGTTTTTTGGACTGTGTGCTCTATGCCTGTTAAACTGTTAAACTAAACGTGTTAAGCTGTCATGTTAATTTGGGACTGTTTCCTGATCAGTATTGATGATAAAATCTATTATATAGAGATCACACAGAACAAAGATAGCAAAAATCAGTTAGAGTCACCACATCATAGTCCAAATCATTTTGTCAGTATTGACTGAGTATTAGTTTTGTTTCTAATCCTCAAAAGGACCCGTTTAGTAGGTTACCTCCTTGGTAAAGCACCTGTGGGCCTTCTTCAGACCATTGTGGATCATAGATTTAGATGTAGGAGGGAATTTAAAATTCATCTACTTTGTATCCCATGTTTTTTTTTTAATAAATGAAGAACTAGTAGCCAAAGAGGTTAAATTTACTAAATTTACTAAAAGCCTGAAATTTATGGTTAGAATCCAAGTAGGAGTTGGAAGCTGATTTGAAGATGCAAATTTAGGGTTAAAGTTGGAGGCAGATTGAGTCAGGGGGTTAAAGTAGGATGGTTAGGGTTGGGGGTGAATTTAGAGTTGGTTCAGTTTAGAGTCAAAGGGTTGGAGTCAGAGTTGGAGGTGGACCTAGATGGCGCAATGCATATAGTGTGGGGCTGTAGGACTCATCTTTATGAGTTCAAATCTGGCCTCAGATACTTAATGGCTCTGTGACCCTGGACAAGTCATTTTAATCCTGTTTGCCTCAGTTTCCTCAACTATAAAATGAGCTGGAGAAGGAATTAGCAAACTGCTCCAGTATCTTTGCCAAGAAAACTGCAAATGGGGTCACAGAGATTTGAATATGACAGAACAACAACTGAAACATAGAAAGTAGCAGAGAAAGCATTCAAACCCTAACTCTCTGACTCATCTTTCCATAGTATTACTATATTGCCTGATGGGGAGGTGGGAAGGAAAAGAGAAGAACTGCTTAGTTCCCAAACTCAAGTGGAAAAAATAAAGTGAGGAGGGAAATATCTAAGAACCATGCCTTGGCAGGGCCTTCTCACTGGAGAACCTGGTTGGAGGTGTTCCAATATCCAAGAAGCTGAATTATACTTCTTTGATTTGAATAGCATTTCAGACCAGGAACAAAAGAGATATGTAGGTAATACCAAAATATAGCTGTTTACCCTGATTCCTGGAATAGACCAGTGCTGTCAGCAAAATCTTTAAAAAAGTTTTCTTTCTGATTTTGTTTATGGTTTTACAAAGACAAACCATATCAATGGGTCTGACATTACTGTGGCTGGTAATTTTTTCCTCTTTATTTGTATCGTAGTTGAATATATGACAGTGATTCCTATAACCACATGCCCACAGGATGCAAAAGGAGAAATATAGCTCATGTGGGGCCATTTAAGTTGATAAGGGTATAATTATTAAAATAGAATAGAAAATGAAAACTCCAGTCAATAAACGAAGCTAGGTAACTTGTATTGTTTTTGACAAGTTACATTGTGAAATGAGGAGACAGAATTAACAGGCAGGTAAAGAGATAGCAACCGCCATAAACACATAGAATCTCAGGATTTAAAGGGATGGCAGAAAGCAGATAGTTTAACTTACCTCTAAACAATAATCCGCTCTACAAAATACTCATCAAGGCATCATCCAGCCTTCTGTGTCAGTAATTAAGGTGGGACTTTTTTTTTTTTACTATTTTCTCTTTTGGAGCACTTATTTAATCAAATGCCCTCTATGAGTCCTGCCTTTATTTCTTTGATTAAATCAGGAGTCTTTGATGATCTGCTTACCTCAAGGGAAAGCCTAGTTTACATGGGTCTGAGTGGAGTGTTGTGATGCCCTTTGACCCTGAATAGGGTATATAAACTCAGAGACTGGTGTTTTGCCTTTGGGGCTCACTCATGGAAGGAGTGTTGAGACTTTGGGCAAGCCATTGTAACTGTCCCCCAGCTTTGCTAACCCGGACCCATTGGTTCTTCTCTGGTAACTAACTATTGTGATTTGGTCTGTTTATATTATCTCTGTTTGTAATTTGTTTGTATTTGCTCTGAAGTTCAGGGTGCTGGCTTTCCCCCCTGAACTAAGTGAATGATATATGTATACTTGATTAAAGTGAGATTGTTAACTCCTTGAAGTTGCTTTCCTTAGAAAAGCAGATCAAAAGAACCTGTGCTGGCAGCTCTTGTTGCTGGTCTTGTTGGGTCTTGCACTTCAGCAGCAGCTGGTAGCCCCATTATTGTTACACCTTCACTCGGAGATATCTAAAGAAGGATAATGTGACCTATTTACACATATTTGTGTGTGTGTATATGTGTATATATATATATATATTTATATGCGTGTATATACATATATATACACATATACAGATATACATATGTATACATATATATACATATATATATAGAATGTCTCAAATTTAGCTATCACTTTTATTCTAAAAATCATTGATAGCTTTTGTTTTTACATGACTTATTTCCAAATAGATCCCTCTCAGGCTGCTACCCAGAAAGTCATCCCTTGTAACAAAAGTTAAAAAAGAGAGATGTCATTGGTCCTCTTGGAGAACAAAGGACCAACACTAAAAACAAAAAAAAAGAGGGAGGAAAAAGCAGTTCAGCCAACCACAAGAGAATATCAGCTAGTCTGACAGGATAGGCAATGTCATATATCCATTGTCTCCCACCTCTGTAAAGAAGTATGTTGTTAAGCAAAATTGTCTCATTAGCATGGCTTTTGTTTCTTTTGAGTGGAAGTACTTTCAGCTGTTAAGTGCTAAGCCCCAGGCCCAGGGCCCGGTCAGGTGTGAAACCTGTGTGGGTGTGGATTGGTGACTTAGGAGGGGCCAGCTCAGGAACCAATGGTCTCTGGTCATTGAGGCGGG